>JBBMKA010012206.1:0-34029 GCA_037833695.1 Sechiopsis laciniata
TTCATCACTCCAGTGAATGCTTCTACATTTATCTGTTTGCTAGTTAGGATTCTTGCAGCCAAACATAATTTCACACTCTCTTTATCTAGAAGCATTGATGAATTGTTTATTGGAATCAGTTTGCTTTCTTTTTCCGTCAAAGAAAAAGAATTCCATTTTCCAAGAACATCTTCCATCACTGCACACTAATCTTGAAACAATTTTACAGAAAATACCTCAAAAGACGTCGCTGGATCTGAACTGGAGCTCAGGACCACTCCAAAAGAACCACGAAAAAACTTCTTTGACAAGATCTCTGCCAACGAACGAAGCAAAATCAAAGAAACACAAAAAACCAGCAACTCAACACTTCACTTCCGATGTCCAATCTTCACGAACAACCAGAAGTTAATCCATCCAGGAAAACCCAGAAGAACACCCGAAAGAAACTTTCTACTTCGAAGAATAAAATTCGCTGAATAGAGAACTGGAAAAAAAACTGCCCAAGACCCTCACATGGAGGGAAGACTCTCACGTGGAGAGAAAAAATTACAAGGTATATATTTGTCCAAGTTATATCAAACTCTACATTAAAATTTAGGTCATACTTTCACATGACTTAAATTTTTCTAGTATTTTTATTTTGTTATTTATATTTTATATATATTCTCAAATTTACCCATGTTTTAAAAACTAAAAAAAGAAGTTAACTTATTTATAAATTTTGACTAAAAATTAAAAAATATATATTATTAGAAAGAAAGAAAGGTTCAAAAAATAAGTCCAAATTTTAAAATAATAAATAAATATGGTCATAATATAATAACCGGCCTACTTTTTAGATGTTTGGGAACTTCTATTATTATTATTGTTATTAATATCGAAATTATTGTTAAGATAAAGAGAAAGATTTTTAGTTACATAAGAAGCTAATTAACATTTTCATTGATATAAAATTTTTTTTGTTATAATAAAAAATAAAATTATGAAGACTTTTCAAAATAGACAATATCATATCAATGTAGAAATATATGATGTTCTTTGTCTCTAATAAGTGATATCAAAGTTAGACTCTTAATCTAGTAATGTGGGTGAAGTCTTCCGATATAAAACAAATAAAGTGAGTCACCTTTGGCTTTTGTATTTTGTTGCAGTAAAGTCTCCATATTAGAACAAATTAGGCAAGTCTTAAAGAGTTTGGAGTAGTATTTTGTTTGAAAGGAAAATTGTCGGTATTGCACTAAAGTCCTATATTATTGGTAAAAAAAAATCTTTAGTATATAAATGGAGACATCTACATTTATATGATAGTTTGTACATGATGACCAAAAATGAAATCGTTTATCCAAAACGGACTAATATCATTTCAATTGAGATGGTAATGACTCATCAACTTTAATACTTTTTTTAATGACTTAATTTTTAAGTAGGTTCTTGTAAAAAAAAAAAAAAAGTAGATTATTTTGTTTCAAAACAAACAAGTTGACATTAATTATCTTTGAATATATTATTGTTAGAATTTATATATAAACTGATAAATAAATTGATTGTTCAACTTCTTTTAATTAATGTGATATCATTTCCACAATAAGAAAAGAAATAGTTAATATCAAGACAGAAATTAAGTGCAATAGAACAATAGTTATGATTTATGCAAATTTAACATTTTAACTTTTCTGACCTCAGAAGAAAACTAATTACTTTTATTTCCTTTTTTAATGCAGCAGCATCTCCCCGTGGCCCTAATTATTAGGTGACATTTGGTATTGGATTCTCATATTATTTTAAAGTAATAATACTTTTTATGTAGGATTTGTTGGTCATCTCCTCTCAATTTATACTAAATTTTTTTTTTGCACATAATGCCACTAGAGTACTATTATTAGTTTTGTAAAGGGCCGTGTACCAAATTGACTATTTTAAATGGATTATTTATAAATGTGTTCATTTTCTTTATATTTTTCTACTAGAAATGAAGAAATTTAAAATAAAAAATTTCAGATTCAATATATATAATATCAACGATACAAATCATTTACTTTTATTTATGCTTATACATCCACCTAAATCTTAGCCAATAATCATAAATACTAAGATATATTGAACAATTTTTTTTTTTCAATTAAAAAATATTTGGAAATAGGTAATTCAAACCCGAAACCTTTGGTTATCATTTCATATTTTTGTTACTTAAAATGTTAGTCCAGCTCAATGTTTGTTACTTAAAATATTTTAAATTTGAATGTATCTTCTTAAAATTTAAAATAGAATTGGATTTTAATATATAAGTTAAATTATATAAAATTTAATATCCAATAAAATTTATAAAACCTAAAGTTTAATTTTTATTTATATATTTTTTTTAAAGAAGATTTTTCATGTATAATTAAAAAAAACCAAACAAAAAATCTATGAACAATGATTTTTTTGAGAAAAAAAATTCATGCATAGCCGAAAATTAGGGTAAGCCTAGTAAAAAGACAAAAAAGCTCGTGGCCCTGATGACTACCATCAGTGCAGTAGATAGTCTTCAATCATGCACATGTAGTTTTCAATCAACGCCACAAACAATCTTTAATTCGTGCCACATACAATCCTCGATCAATACAATCTTCAACCATGTCACAAATAGTCTTCAATCAGTGCTAAAGATAATCTTCAATCAATGAGCCAGATAGTCTTCAATGAAGAGACACCGAAGGACAAAATTGGAATATGCAAAAAACGTCCAAAATTCTGCCATGGATGAATTATTTCTAAAACAGTGCTATGATTAAAATACACAAAAAAAAAAGTTGCTACCTATAGTAAATTCCATTTAAATAGAAATTTGGTACATATGAAAAGATAATTTAAAAATATTTATGGATAAAAGATTAATTTGTAAATAAATTAAAAAATTGACAATCCTATAAACATCATGTAGTGGCTTAGTGGTCAAGAGGGCCTTGGAAAACTAAGAGGTGAAAGCAAGAGGTAAAATTGGAATAGACTAAATAATCAACTTGAAAGTGAGGGTTTTGAATGATAAGAATTCGATTGTTTCAAATGCTGATAATAGAAGAGGAGGTCTAAAGGTCAATTATGAATTTGCTGTTGAGGATCTCATATTGGAAAAAGATGGAGAGACTTTCTAGCATTTATAAGCACTACTACAAGGTTTGGCTTCAATGGCGCACAATTTCAAACTACTTTTAAAACATGGATCTTCAATAAAGGACATGCATTTAAACAAAATATGGATCTTTAATGATGGACCGTTTTCATGAAAGACGATCTTTAATAACGGGCCATCCGACATTGTAGAGGCTCATCATTAGAACTATCTGTCATTAGAGATATGTGTTTTTGAAATTTTGCTCATTTTCCACTTTGTATTCTCTAAACTTGGCTTACAATTTTTCCTATTCCTACTCTTCTAATAAATATTCGTCTTCGTGTTTCGTTCGTTTTAGTGACTTTGAAGTCATCGTGTACTCCCTCAAGATACCCGTGATGTTTTCGTAAAAAATGTGAGTTTTCTCATTAGTTTCAGATTGTTCTTTGTTTTCTTATATTTTTCACCTTAGTTTTGAAGTTTGTTTTTTGTTGAGCTTGTTTTTCACATTTATTTGTTCGCATTTCTTTGTGTTTTACTGTGTGTGTTCATTGTTTGCTTTCAGCTTTGTGACTCTTAGTTATCCTAGTCAAACAAATCCTTTCACATTCTTGAAGCCCGACATTAAAAATCCTCCCCCTCACCAAGAAAAATCACATCATCTTCAATCCTTTGAACTAAAAAAATCCCTTCATGACAAATCCAACAAGATTGATCATGAATTATGGGTTAAAATTAGAGGTTAAAAATCAATCATGACGAATCCAATTCGTATTTTATAATAATGTTGGGTCAATTTAAGTGTTTAGAAAACAAGGAGGGCTAAACAACAAATTGATAAAAGACCAATCAACCAAATGTCTTAATTTTGTAAATCCCCTATTTTCACTTCATCTTCTTCGATTTTTCTCTCTTGCCTGACTCGACCTTTCGATTCTTCTTCTCCTCCTAGCCGCAAGCGTTTCTTTCGTTGTTCGTGAGTCTACGAAGAGTCTTCAAGCGTTGATGCCCATATTTTTTTGAAGAACGAGTACAATGAGGTTTATGGCTTCATTTTAAGCATTTGCAAGGCAAGGATTGAAGGGACAAAACCTTCGATTACTTCTTTTCTTCTTCTATTTAGGAGATGGAAGGTTTGCAGCAAATTGGTGAAACTTAAGCTTGAGTTTGTTAGTTTTAGAGGCATGAGAAGTATGCTCTGAAAGTGTCTGAATTGTGTGCTATATAATTGTATGCTTGATTCTATATATGCTTGAATTGTATGATAAACTGGTTTTATAATTTGATGCATGCTTCTAATTTTTTTGTCTCGTCTAAAATGGCTAAATAGCATTCTCTTTTCCCGTTATGAGCATGTTGCATTAGATCATAGGATCTTGTGAATGCATTATGTGCTATTGTGTGATATAGGACCTAGCATGTAGAACTGTATGAGACATCTTATTGCAAGTTTGTTTGCCTGTTTGCTCAAAATAGCCTACATGATGTATGGCTTAGGCACATGAGAATTGGGTTCTTATGAATTGACATGTCAGGGAACGACCCATAAGGGTGACCGAACACAACAAATTTCTCTAACGGATAGAGATCGTCAGATATAAGAGGTTGTACTCATAAATGGATGGATTGCAACTATCCTGAGGGCGGTTGACCATAGGATTTTATGGAAGTTGCTGAATGGCCGACCACGGTGGGTCTCCCTTAGTCCATTATGTTATCTAGAGATTTACTTGAGATACTATTGGGTTAGCATAAATGAGAACCTGCGTAGCAGGATGATCTGAATTTTCTTATAGCGTAGTGAGCACCGCAAACTGTTTGAGTCCCAAACTGTCAAGCAGAAACGTTATCCCAAGGCAGGTATCTACATCTACAACTGGACAGGATGCTGACTTGTTTAGCACCGTAGGGGAACTTGATATGTTCTTGTTTGCCCTAAGCGTGCCGAAGGAAACTCAAGAGACGCTAGGGCGACTCCCTTGATTTATACCTAAGTATCGAGGCGCTCTGCCTTACTCGATACATAACGAATCCCCACCCTATTTACAAATGTAACTGCATTAATCTCCTCCATGTCGTGATAGAGTTACATGTGATAAAAAAGGTGGGGATTCGGTCTCATTTCTAAGGTTCTGAGAGTTTATGGTTGAAGAATGTGAAAAGATTTTTTTAGTTTGAAGGATGAGAATGATGTGATTTTGCTTGATTTGGAGGAAGATTTTAATATGAGGCTTCGAGAATGTGAAATGGTTTGATTCACTAGGGTAACTTAGAGCCACAAACGTGAAAGGAAACAATGAACATACACAGTGAAAACATAGAAATGTGAAAAACATGTTAAACAAAGAACAACCTCAAAACTAAGTCGAAAACTCACTTTTTTGGCAAAAAAATCACCGCTGTCACAAAAAGGATAACTGAGATGAACATGACGACTTCAAATGTCACTGAGACGAACGAAATACGAAAAACAAATATTTATGGAGAAGAGTGGGAATACGAAAAGTTGTAAGCATTGTTTACGGAATATAGAGATGATCAACAAAGGGCGGGATTTCAAAACCATGAATCTTTTATGACAAACAATTTTAATGATGGGTGTCTACAAAGTCGGGCAATGTGTCATTAAAGATCGTTTGTCATGAAAATTGTTCGTCATTAAAAACAACACGTCATTAAAAATTTATTTTTCTAAAAAAAATGTCTGTCTGTTATTAAAAATTTGTGTTTTTGAAAAAGTTTGAAACAGTGCGTCATTGAAGTCCAACTTTTTTTTTTGAGGTTACAACAATTAGGATGGGAGGATTCGAATCTATAATCTCATGGTCAATTAGTATACACTAATGACGCTGAACTACTACTGTTGTCGACTCTAAAAGTCTATAACTAGAAATAAATTTTCCTCGATAATACATAGGACGACAAAGTACTAAAAATGGTGGAGGCTAATACATGACGAAAAAGTACTAAAGATAATTTTCAAACAATTAAATTATTTTTTACTCTTCCATTCAAATCTTGAAATTAAATTTTAATAATGGATTTTCTGGGTGATTTTGGTAAAGAGCCTTTGGTTTCATGGGTGATTTTTATATTTCACACATTCATATCACAATAGTAAATTGAGAATTAATTTTAAGATTTGAACGAAAGAATAAAAATTAGTTCTTAAACTAAAATTGTTTTAAAATTATCTATGAATATTATTTTAGTACTTTTGACAATTCATGTCTGAGCCTCCACCACGATCAAAGAGAAAGAGTGGAAGTTGTAAATTCCTCCCTAAGTTGCCGACTTTTCGAGGGGAAAAAAAAAACAATAAATTTTTTAGGACAAATTTATCCTCTTTATACCCACGTTGAAAAACCTCTCCAATTTAATTTAAAATTTAATTGCCATATTTATTAAATTTTAGAAAATATGATTAATCAAATTAAAAATTTAATGACTTAATTTTTACAAACATCATGCTTTAAGAAATTGTGCAATTTTCCAAAATCAAAATAATGCTGCACAAAATTTGTTAGATATACTAGTATTGGTCACCTCATCACTTTTCTTTGCAATAATTTGTGATGGAGTTTTTATTTATTATTATTTTTTAGTTCAACCACTGGGATAAGAGAATTTGAATTCATGATCTTTTAGTCATTGATATATGCTAATGTTACTAAACTATTGCTCTTGTTGATATTATGATAAACTTAGAGGAATGTCACTTTAAATTATAGAATCAAAATTTTGATTGAAAATAAACATTTTTTATTCTTAAATATGAAAAAACCACAAACCACCATGTACTCTAAAACTAAAATGATTTGTAGGTTTAAATAGGTGCTTTAATGACAAGAGCAATAACTCACTATTATCTTAATTTATTAGTAACGATAAAATATGTTGTTCAAATCTCCCAATCTAATATTATACTAAAAATATAGGGGCATTAGTGAACTAAAAAAAAAAAAAACTAGAGATTTAATAGTTTAATTGATTTTCACCGTTAAAAATAGATTTCATAATTAAATCTTTCTTAAATAGTGGGATTAAATCATCCAAATAAAGAAAGTAGAAAGTGAACTGAAAAAAAAGAGCATATCCAACTAAGTATATCGACCAGATTGATCAATTTCTTCCTTTTTGAGTGGAAGAGTTTTTTTTAACAATAAAAACATGCATTCATTTGTATGAGCATAAAGGCAACAAATAATAAGGGATTTGTGAGGTTGGAACGCCTAATACCAAAAAAAAAAAAAAACACACACACACAATAAAATATTCGTTGACTCGTAGACGTAACGACAGAGATTAGAAAATGCTTGCGTATGTGTTGTATACAAAAAAAAAAAAAAAGTGTATACGTCAAAAGTTGTCACATGATTTTGTTATTTTCGATAGGACTATTATTTAAACTAACTAGAAAACAATAAGACCGTTACTTATCCATTTCTTCCTTTTTGAGTGGAAGGGTTTTTTGTTCAAACAATAAAAAGCATGCATTCATTTGTATCCACAAATAAATGCAACATGAGAGAGGAACACCTAACACCGAGAAAAAATACAATAAATATATTCGTGAACTCATGGACATGACGTTATTACAGAGTTCAAAGAACACTTGTGTATGTGTTGTAAACAAAAAAAGTGTACGTCAAAAGTTGTCACATAGTTTTGTTGTTTTCGATAGGACTTTAATTAATTTACCAGAAAACAATAAGAGTTGAGTTAGTTTGTACCAGTATTTATCCATTTCTTCCTTTTTGAGTGAAAGAGTTTTTTTTCAAACAATAAAAAAAATAAAAAATGCATTCATTTGTATCCACAATTAAATGCAACAAATAATAAGGTATGTTTGAGAGAGTAACGCCTAATACCAACAAAAACACAATAGCATATATGTGAACTCGTGGACATGACATTATTACAGAGTTCAAAGAACACTTACTATGTATGGTAAACAAAAAAAAAAAAAAGTATACGTCAAAAGTTATCACTTAATTTTGTTGTTTCGATAGAACTATATTAAGTTATCAGAAAACAACAGAAGTTGAGTTAGTTTGTACGGATATTATCCATTTCTTCCTTTTTGAGTGGAAGAATCTTTTTTTTCAAACAATAAAAATCATGCATTCATTTATATCCATAAATAAATGCAGCAAATAATAAGGTATGTGAAAAAGGAAAGCCTAATACCAAAAAAAACACAATAAAAATATTCATGAACTCGTGGACCTGCGTTATTACAAAGTTGAGAGAACACTTGCGTCTGTGTTGTAAAAAAAAAAGTATACATCAAAAGTTATCACATAATTTTGTTGTTTTCGATGTTATCTTTCAAGCCTGCTCTATTAGATTTAGGGGCCCAAATTCGAGGCCCAGCTCCTCTCTGTAGCTTCTAGAAGAATGATCCTGAGCGTTCCATCTCAATGGTTGAGATTCATCCAACGCACGACACAGTTGTTGCACACATGCGCTTCACCTTGTCAACTCAACCCTTGTTGCATCTCATTTCTTCTCTATTCTCTTCTCATGGATTTGAAGGCAAAGTGACCTGCGGTTTGGGTGCTAATATAAATGTACAGTAATTAACTCGGAGCTCAACCTATTGCTAAGTGTGACTCGGAATCGCTTATGCGGAAGTATACGTGGTCAGAATGCAACAAGTGATAAGTATTTATATTTTATCATTGTCCATAGGGATTGATGTCTAGAACTAATACGAACAGAGTAAAGAATGGATTTGAAGTTGTTCGTGTGTTTTAATTATGAATGCTAACAGTGATTAAACATGAATGATAACAATAATTAAACGTGAATGCAATGAGTAGTGATAAAAAGACAGTTACAGTCGATATTAAGGGTGCGAGACTAGTTATTAAGTTTCATGCTTCCATATTCTAATAAGTACTTCCGCACTTAATGATTTGTAGCAGACCCAGCTTCCGCTACAATCTTTATACTAACTCAGGGTGACGCAAGCATTAGTAAGGTTATTCCTAACACTTTGACTGGTGAAAAGACTTTCACCCAATCCTAACGTAGCATACTGGATCATCCTGCAGTTCGTTCTTTCGAACTCGCTGCAATCTACATGTGTGAGTAGCTAATCGACGCATGTATATTAAATAAAAAATGCAATAGTGTAAAACATAATAACCTACACTCCTAACATGCTTCTACAAATGAATCCTCACCAAAAACTCCTATAACGCAGCATAGTAGTAAACAAAAGTAGAAGACAAAATTAGCCAATTTTATTACTACTACTAAATGTTCAATGCTATAAACTACTTCTAAGAAAAGCAATAAAAAAGTGGAATTGGTGCGGTTGTAAAGTGTGCAGTCCCTTTGTCATCGGCTCACACAAACACCACCGGATGCTTTTCCTTAAGATTGTCTTTTGGCCAACTGACCACCTCACCAGACCTTGGCTTTCCTCTTGCTATTTATAGAGATGAATTACTTAGTTAGCAAGTTGAGGTGAGCTAGAAAATCTTTATTAATGCAGGATCTCTTGATTTCTGCTGTGATTCCTTTGATTGACGCTCTCTTAATTGCTTGATTGATTCTCTGTTTGTTTCCTTGTTGGCGTGATTTTTCAAAAACGATTTCCTTGTAAATGTGTGATTCTGCTGAGTGGATCGCCGTTCGCATTGATTCGTTCTTCCCGCGTAAATGTTCTGCGTATTCCTACATTGCATAATTTTTAGCGTAATTTATTCAATATTTGTACTTAAACCGCGAAATTGCGCTTGTGACGCTAAATTATGAATGCATGCAACTTCCATTGGTTTGTACTCGCAATTTACTATTATCACCCGTTTATTTCCTTTAATCCTCAGAATAATGGAGACTATAATAGCCTAAAATGTGCTCTATTTGAGAGCTGTCACAAAGCTCTTGCGATTTTTCGCTAGAGAGTTTTCTTCTGCATCTTCTTCCTTATTGATCACTCCGGGTAAATGATTCCTTCCTTTTCTCTTTTTCTGTCTTCTACCTTCTTGTTTCTTTAACTTCTTCTCTGTGGCGTCATCTAAACCCTAAATTCTTTTACACTACCAGGTACCAAGGAAAAACAGCACACACACACAGAAAATTAGAGAAGGAGAAGAGAATGATTGAAGATCAAAATTACGTGGTTCAGCATAAAGGCCTACTCCACGAGAGGGAATCATAGGTTAGCATTTTTTATTTCTTCAATTTATCTTTCTCTCTGTGCAAATATCACATGTCACTAGCATACACATAAATTCTCTCTCTCTCTCTCTCTCTCTCTCTCTAATTACATAAATATGATTTATATAGATGAGAAAATGAGGCAGCTAGGTGATTAGAGCCCTAGGTTAGAAACTGCCGAACAACTGCTTTATGAGATTTGTAACTAATTCCAGCTGAGAGTATGTTAGACTTTAGTTGAGTTTTTGTTTGTGGCTTGTTGGTGCATAAAGACCTCACTTTAGTTGGATGAATTGTACATTGACATTCACATTTTTAACAATCTCCACCTTGAGTTCAATGCATCCTATGATTTCTCCATTTCCTTTAGACTTTAGTTGATAATAGGGGAGTCTACTACTTCGAGTAGACTTAGGCAATGGTCAAGATTGTCTTTAGGAAATGCCTTTGTCAATATGTCTGTTGCATAGTCTTCTGTTTTGAGCTTTAGCATTGTCACTGTCCCTTCTTACACTACATTTCTTACGAAGTATAATTTAACATCTATGTGCTTAGATCTCCCATGGAATTGCTGATTTCTTGTGAGATGGATAGCACTTTGATTATCACCAGTAGTTCAATTGGCCCTTGAGGATACCCAAATTCTTCTAGAATCCCTTTGAGCCATATAGCCTCCTTAATTGCTTCTGTAGCAGCTATAAATTCTACTTCAGTTGTAGATAAAGCTACAATAGATTATAGATTAGACTTCCAGCTTATAAGATTGTCCCCAAATAAGAAAACATAACCAGAGAGTGACCTTCTCCTATCTGCACCCCTGCATAGTCTGAGTCTACATAACCTTTAACAATTGGTATGCCAATGATTGACGGTTTATAGAGTAAACCTATGTTGATTGTACCATTTAGGTATCTCAACACCCATTTTGTTGCTTTCTAGGGTTTCCGATATATCTACTCACAAGGCTTGAGCAATGAGCTAAGTCAGACCTAATGCACCCCATTAGGTACATTAGGCTTTTAGTTGCATTAGCATAGGGAGTTTTGCTCATAACAGCTTTCTCTTCTTCATTAGATGGTGAGTCCTTTTGGATAATTTATAGTGTTGAGCATGTGGTATGCTCACAGACTTCGAATTATTCATATTGAACCTGATAAGAACTTTTTTTGCATAGGGCCTTGATTTCTGTCTCTTCTGATCTCCATACACAGCCTTAGTTGATCCAAGGTCCTTCATTTTAAATCTAGAACTTAGTTGCTTCTTAATTTTCTTCAACTCTTCTCTGTCTTTTCCTACTATTAGCATATCATCCACATAGAGTAGAAGATAGACTATGTTTCCCTTTTCAGTTTTTCAAAAGTATACACAAGCATCATATTGGCTTCTTACAAAGCAGGTAGTAAGAATGTAGTCATCAAATCTTTTGTACCAACATCTGGGTGTTTAAGTCCATATAGGGATCTGTTCAATTTGCAGACAAGATTTTTGCTTCTCTTTTACAAATCTTTCAGGCTGTTCCATATAGAGTTCTTCTTCTAGGTTTCCATGTAGGAAAGCTATTGTTACATCCATTTTTTCTAGTTCTAGGTTCTCACATGCTACAATGGCAAGTAGGGTTCTTATTAAGGTGTGCTTCACAAGTGGTGAGAATATTTCACTATAGTCAACTCCTTCTTTTTGTCTGAACCCTTTAGCTACTAACCTGGCTTTGTATTTTACTGCATCCTTAGATCCAGTTAGCTTCTTTTTGAAGATCCATTTGCAAGGAATAGCTTTCTTGTGCTAGGTAGTTTCATTAGGTCCCAGGTTTTGTTTTTATAAAGTGAATGAATTTCACTTCTCATGGCTTCTTCCCATTTAGCTTTGTCTCTACTATCTAAGACATCTTGGTAGCATTGGGGTTCATCTTCTTCAAGACTTCCATATGAATCACTGGTTACACAACCTGCATCTGTATATCTTGCAGGTTTTCTTGTCTGTCTTCTTAGTCTCTCTTTTCTGTAGGTCAGAGTAGAGGGATCTTCTATAGTAGTAGGAATGTCACTTTTTTCTATTGTTTCTTCTGATTGAGTCTCTCTAATTTCAAAAACTTGAGGGATAGCTTCGATAGGACCAAGTTCAACTTCACCTTAGGTTTAGGTGGATTATCTGTTTCTTTTCCAGAATTTTCTTCTGTTGGGACTTCTGAGTCCATATAGAACTCATTTTCTTTTAATACAACATCTCTGCTTACTATACTCCTGTTGTTTGTAAAGTTCAAGAGTTTATAGCCTTTTGATCCCTTAGGATAGCTTATAAAAATGCATTTCTAGGTTCAAGTTTACCCTGTCTCTTATGAACATATGCAACACACCCGAACACTTTCAAGTTGTTTAGGCTAGGAGGTGAGTTAGACCACATCTCTAGAGGAGTTTTGAGTCCTAAGGTAGTACTAGGACTTCTGTTAGTAGTGTAAGTTTTTGTAGCTAGTGCTTCAGCCCAAAACTCTTCAGGAACCTTAACTTCCGAAAGTAAACATCTAACTCTGTCAATAAGAGTTCTATTCATCCTTTCAGCAACTCCATTCTGTTGAGGTGTATAAGGTGCAATTTTGTGTCTAGTAATACCATGTTTAGAACACTGGAGCGTTCTGATTGCTAATATAATCATACTAATCAATTCAGAGTTAAATTGTTAAGTAAACCTCAGAATCGCTTAAGAGCAAGTATATATACGGTTGAAGCGCAGCAAGTAATAAGTATATAATTTATCGATCCCACAGAGAATTTGTAGCACATCGATGTAAGTTAAACGTCAAATGTAAAAGACGAAAATAGATTGAAAGTGTGGTTTTGGTTGAAATACTAAATAAATCTATACTACGTTAATGCTAATGCAGATGTTGATGCTTACAAATAAACTAAGTAAATGAACAAATATGCATGCGTTCCTTGGTGAGACAGAGATCACACTTCCTTTACAAACGAATGCTTATGCATCCGGTGGTGCTTCCGCTGCAATTCTACACAAATAAGCTCAAGGCCTCGTACGCACCAGAGGGATTAACCTTAATCCCATTTAATGGTACAATAGACTTTGTACCAGACTGAACGTAACCTGTTGGGTCTTCCGCTAGGTTCCTCTTTCGAGTAAGCTGGAGGCAAGCATGTGTGGGTAGCTAGCCAATGCACGCTTAATTAATAAACAAAATTATAAAATTCTTCACTCGCATTCATAATTCAATCAGTAACTTAAGTTAACTTGAAATGTTGTAATCTAACTATCTAACTAATAAGAGAATTTGCATTACCATTCAATTTAAAGAAAGTTAAGTTTTCATAAGAAAAGTAGCACATACTAAACTTTAACTTCAAGCCCCCTTCCAGAATACTTGCTGCAACTTGCTGGTACATTGCCCGTAGTTTTGCCTTTGAGCACAAGCTTGCATATGCAACTAGTGAAATCATTATTTCTAACACCTTTCCAAAATACTTAAGACTAAGTATTGCCTAGCGATTACGGTGAGGTTAAACCCTCAGCATTCCCTTTTCCAAGGCAAATACTAAGCACTCGCAAGTGGACCGTCAATTGACTCGCGATAAATAATTACAACCGCCATTCTTACCGACTTCCCCCTTAACTTGACATTTAAATAAAACAATAAGCTACATGCTCTCCAAAGGTTGCTTCTTAACACTAAATCTACTCATTAGTCATTTAACAGGAGATCAATTATGAAACAAAGAAGTCGTAGAATTACTTTAAGAAAGCGTTACAAACTACTCCTACAAAATGTAAGTAACATAATACAAAATGCAAAATGCAAACGATAACAATGTTGTGCAAAAAGTGATTATAGGATTTCACTACGCATTTGCTCTAGCAAAGGGTTAAACTAGAAGAGGTCATTTTCGCTGCGTGTGCAAGTGCACACAATTCGATATAGCAAGTTTAAATAAGTAAATATCGTTTCCACAGGGAAATTCAAATCTATTTGTTAATGCTACCAAACAAGAGTTAAATGGATCAAGGAACGTGAAATTTTAAAGGGTTGAATAATGAATTATAACTAAATAGATACAAGGAATAATTAATCATCAGAAATAGTTAAGAATCGTATAAGTCGCCAATGCAGAAAGAATTAATGTAGCGAGAATTCTCTCGAACCTCTCAATTTCCATTAAAACTTAAGCTAACACATTAGTACTCCTTATCTCTAAGTAAGTTGAATTGCAAGTGCTAACTTAAAAAAATCTAATGTATACATGTAACTTCGCCAAAATTCCTCCTCTCGAAGTGAATTCAGATCATACTGCAATTTCTCAATAACAATATGCAACAAACTTACATGCATTTGAACTGAGATTTTCCTACTTCTTACTCGCAAGCAAACTACATGAAACTTATTATTTCTGAAAGAAATTTAGCTACTCATGATAATAAATGACACTAGGGAGATTAAATAATAACTTTCCATTAGAAACCAAAATAACAAAAGTCAATAAAATCCTATGAACTACTGAATTTAACCAAAGAAGTAACAAAGCGAAATAACTAAGTAAAGAAATACTGAATGCTGTAAAAGTGTGGATGGCCAAGCTTCGAAAAATCTTCGGCCTAGCTAAGCGTGCAAAATTACCAGAGCAATGTCACAAAAACTCCAATTCACTTCTGTTCTCTCAATTTTTTCGACCCCTTTCTCAATCGATGCAGGTTTACTTTTAAAGGCCTTCTTTACTACGTCTGCAATCTACGCATATGCCCCACGATCTATCCTCGTTCCACTTTTTCCGCTCGACAACGTGTGTACATGGCTACGATGCACCTTTTACTTCTCTTTGGATTTTTTGCCACGTGTCCACAGTGCTTCCCACTAGTTGATTCGTGTTCGTCTCTCTTGCTTCGCGTCAGCAAAATATATCTTCACCAACAACAAACATTAAAATGCTCATATTCTAGCTAAATCTATCTAAAGACTTTCATTTTACTCAGAAAACCGCAAGATTACTTGTTTTTCCTTTGTGATTATTTTTAGCAAACTAAGTTTTTAGTTAGGGTCTAAAACCTAGCAAAATGCTTCATTAACACATACATACTTAGCCAATTAACTCCCAATTCTTGAGAACTACACCCCCAAACTTGAATTATTACCCGTCTCGAGTAATTATCATACCAGAATGATACTTAAATTCAATAGAGTTCTTACCTTTGCAGAAGCAGATGTTGTTCTCCTATGTCAGCTAAATCATAACAAAGCAAACAGATGATACAGTAAAATTTTGAAGTCAACATGCTGTATAATTAGGCCATGCTATTAGCACTATAAAAATTGAGAAGCTATTATAAGAGTATGCTCTCATTCGCTTTCGCGAATAATCATAATTAGTAACCTCTATATCTTGGTTCCATAATCCTTTTTCTAACTCAAACCAAAGAATTGCTTGCCCAACTCTTGTCACTTGCCCTAAAGAATGGCTTTCTTTTTCCGTAGCAAATACTCTCATTTTATAGTTCGTGGACTCTCAATCCCTTATTTGTGACAGACTGGAGAAAGTTACAGACTTGGGCTACTAGCTCTTTGATTCGCTTCACTTCTCACTATCTTTTTTAAGTAAGATTTGTATAGGAAGATTTTTATACCCCCTAGGTGGCTTGTATATTCTCTCAACATTTTCAGTAGAAGAGCATATCTGTTATTATGCCACAATTTTTTTTTCTTAAATTATAACTTGCTGAAACACTCATAGTTACTAGCGAACTTGATTGTGAGGTTCGTTGCCTAGATACTTTCACCCCTAAGTTTGACTTTCATTGTCCCAATGAAACACACACCCCCAAACTTAGAGTTTGCTTAGAGAGGTTAGGCAAAGATACATGGTCAAATTTGGCCTTTAGCTATGGAATCGCAAACAAGAGCGTGAAAATTATAAAAATCTTGGGGATTGAATAAGAATAACTCGCAATAGTTCGCTTCAAAATGTAAACAGTGTATCACAGCATTGAAAACATGTATTTTATAAAGCATGTTGACTGGAAAAAAAAAATTGTTTACCTACTCAAATTATCATAATTCGCGTGACATAGAACTTTACACTACTGACATGAAGATAAGGTGAATGTGTGATAAATGAACATGCAAATTAACACAATTGGAACAGAACGATCAGTCAGTTATATACAAATACTGAATTGAAGATAGAAACATTGATATTAAGTGAAATATAAGTGAACAACAGATGAGAAACAAACAAAAAATTAACATTTAATCACTTTCGTTGCCTAATGTTCGGCGATCCAACACCCAATTTGGGAACATGGGCAGACGAGGCCTATTTTCTATTAAGTTGAAGAAAACTTGGATAGTTTTGTCGCGAACAGAAAATTATTTGTAGACGGCTATTTGGCGAGCCTTCACATCTTGTTGTTCGGCCAAAATCATCTGTTGAGTCTTCAACACTTCTTCGATATTTGGAGGGATGGAGCTGGTTGTCGCTGGTCCTTTTTCGCAGTTGCATGCTTTTTAAGGAATTGTTTTAAGTTGTGGAAGGATTGGTTTCCGTCAAATCAACTTGTTGTTACTAGGTCTTTGCTTAAGAACTTGGTGCGCACATAAAGCTGAAATGGAATGGGAAAAAATTACCTGACTCACTTTCTTTTTGCCTCCAGCCCATAGATAAATTTCTTCCTCGATTATTTGGCCAATGTCGACTGAATGTCTCGCAATAATATTGTAGATCAATAACGCGAGATCTTGAATCAATGTGGAGTCATGCGTCGTTGGCATCAAACTCGATTTGATGAAAGTTGCCCAAAACTTCACCTTGGCATTAAGATCAGCTGCTAGGAATTTTACGGACTTCAACCCGACATCCCATTTCACTCCCTCGCATCCAATTGTTTCGATGCAGTCATCCAGATCTTCTTGGGTGCACGTTTTGATTAGGATGTTATAGTCAGACTCTTAGGCAGCTCAAATAGTTTATTCCAAGCAGATGAACTCTAATCGATTTTTTTGCCTTGCACAAACGATGTGTAAGTGTCGCGATCGATGATACCAGTGAAGAATTCAATTGCCCATTCAATCCTTGCTTCTTCCCAAGGAACATAGAATTCCTCCCAACTTCGCTACTCAATTTCATGCCTAACTATTGGCGGATCCTTGGCGAAGTTTCCTTTAAAACCTTATTCAGCCAATACTGGTTTTGATCAAATTTTTTCTCGATTCTATTCAATATTTTTACAATTTTTGGCCAACATTCGAGCATCCTCTTTCTTAAATGGCTGCTTATTCCCCTTCTCTGTTCTATTTTTAGCGATCTCGACTTAATTTCTTCTGCCAAAGGTTCAACCCTAGGTTCATTTGCTGCGTCTTCATGCAGCAAATCTTCATCCCTCATCACTATATTCATTCCATCCTCTAAAATGGCATCTAGATCATGTTTTGATTGATCCCTTACTTCATCATGGGCAACCTCATTCGCCTTTGCGAACACATTTCCTTGTGTCGCTTCTGGAGTGTTGGCGATAAATTCATCGCCTGTTGAATTTTTTTCAACTGGTGGTTCATTAGAAGAGTTGGCAAGAACGTTCTCTTCCATGATGAGTACCTCATCTGCTACTTTCCTGGTAGGAATGAGGGATTGTTGGGAAGTTGGTGGTCATAAAGTATGGGTTTGTAGCTCCCTTCCCTCGGTGCTGAGGTTTAACATGGCCAACAACCTTTATGAATTACCCACCATTCTATCTTGTTGCAATAGGGTACTTCGCTGGTCAAAATCATCCGTTAGTTCATTTGCTTCAGGGATGTTCTTAGTAACGTCTTTATGTGATTCCACGTTCATCACTTCTTCCAACTCTGCCTCAGGAGTTGTTACTCTGGCAACCTTTGGTTTTCAGCCCAAAATTTTCCTTCGCTTAACCTAATCTGCTCCAGTCTTAGCGATCAAGGTTTTTCTCTTCAACTTTGCCTCCAAAGCCCGCACTATTTCAGCCAACTCCTCTTAAGTGGGCTCAATGATTTGAGCTGCGACTTCCTCAGGCATTGTCGGCTCGGGTTCTTGTACTCGTTCATTTTGATTCTTGGTTACTTTTCTCTTCAACTTGATTTTATTGGGTCCCGATCCACTGGCTATGTTCGCTAGATTCTTCGCTTGAGCTAAAATCCTTGGAGTTGTAGACTTGGTCAGATGAGTGGATGAAGGAACTTTCGACATGTTATTTGAATGAGGACAAAGGATTTGAAGAGTAAATGATCGGAAACTTGATTGTGAGGGAAAGAATGAAGAATTTAAAATTTGAATGCGTAAATTTTTTTGAGAGGAAGTGAAGTACTGGTTTTATAGGGAGAGAATGTCGTTTCGCATTTCGAGAGACCAACCGACATTTGGCTGCAACGAATTTTCAGCTGTTAGATCTTTCGGCCCGACCCTACACGTGTTGGCTTCGTAACCGTGCTATGAACACGTGTTAGGCTAGGATTTAAACTAGCGACGTCTATAATTGATGTCATTGCTACCCTCATTCTTTCTTGCTTTCGCGTTCACTAACGTTCAACTATGAAACTCTACTTTCCACACTTAACAAATAAAATTCTAACAAAATACAATTCAAGTAAATAACAACCTAAACTATGTATAGATAATACTAACCTGGCTGGAAGTGAAATTTAAGCAATTAAACATTCGCGTACCATTCGCCTGAAGCTAACTACCCAGTTAAGCGTCAAGAAGATAGAAGAATTCCGTAGCACGAGATTCTTCGCGATAGTAGCGTTTGAGCCTATGTCCATTCGCCATAAACTCTGAGTTATCTGCTTCATTCCTTACCAAGACAACCCCATTTTGCTACACCTGCAAAACTACAAACGACCTTGACCACTTAGAATTGAGTAATTCCGAAAAAAGTCGTAGCCTAGAATTGAACAACAATACCTTTTGCCCTAGTTGGAATTGTTTGGGCTTAATTCGCCCATAATGCTAACATTTGGTTTTCTCCTTATATAATTTAGCATTCTTATATAAGAATTGCCTTAACTCTTCAAGTTCTAGGAGTTGTAATTTTCTGGTGGGCCCTATTTCTATCGAATCCACGTTTAATTCTTTTGTCGCCCAATAGGCTTTGTGTTCTAGTTCTAAAGGCAAATGACAAGCTTTATCGAAAATTAATCGAAAGGGAGACATTCCTAATGGCATTTCACGCGCTGTGCGATAAGCCCACAGTGCATCATTTAATTTAGCAGCCCAATCCTTTCAATCGGGGCTTACCATTTTTTTGAGAATTCACTTGATTTCTTGATTGAAAACTTCTGCTTAGCCATTTGTTTGTGGGCGATACGTTGTCGCGATCCTATGGCGAACATTGTATTTCGACAAAACTGTCGTCAAAGCACGGTTAATGAAATAGAGCCTTCATCGCTAATGTATGCGTGGAGTTCCAAAACGAGTAAAGATATGTTTATGCATAAATTTTATAACTATTCGCGAATCATTTTTAGCACATGCTATCGCTTCTACCCACTTAGACACATAGTCAACTGCAACAAGTATGTAGATGTTTCCATGCGAATTAGGAAATGGCCTCATAAAGTCTATCCCCCAAACATAAAAGATCCCAACTTCTAAAATATATTTTAAGGGCATTTCATCCCTCCTACTTATATTTCCAATTCGCTGACATTGGTCGCAAGACTTAACAAAACTATATGCATCTTTAAAAATCAAAGGCCAGAATTAACTAGTTTGGAATACCTTAGCCATCATTTTCGCTCCTCCATAATGTCCAGCGTATGCTCTAGCATGGAATTCTGCGATGATTTCCTTCGCCTCTCTATCTGATACACACCTGTGAATTATATTATCAGTAAATTGTTTATACAAATAGGGTTCATCCCAAAAATATTTTTTAACTTCGTGTAAAAAATGTTTCCGCTGTTGATAGTTGAAGTCCTCAAGTTTCAAACAGCTCGTTAAATAGTTTTCTATGTTAGCGAACCATGGTAGATTTCGTCTGCAGTGATCTTAAGAGCAAATAACTTTTGTCAGGAAATGTATCTCGAATTTCACCTTGGTTGAGTGACTGCTTCATATGTTCGATTCGCGATAAGTGATCAGCGATCACATTTTTGCACCCTTTCTTATCGACGGTCTCCACGTCGAATTCTTGCAGCAACAACACCCATCTCAACAATCTAGGCTTTGTGCCCGGTTTCTTCAGTAAGTATTTGATAGCTGCATGATAAAAAAAATAGTTACCTTAGCTCCAAATAAATACGAGCGAAACTTATCTAATGTGAATACCACCGCAAGAAATTCTTTCTCTGTGGTAGTGTAGTTTTTTTTAGCATCATTCATCACTTTACTGGCGTAATAAATCGGATGAATCAATTTTTTTCCCTTCTGTCCCAACATTGCTCCAACTGAGTAATCGCTTGCATCGCACATGATGCAAAAAGGTTGATCCCACTTAGGAGTTCAATTATTGGCGTTGTGATCAATGTTTTTTTTTTTAAGCTCAGAAATGCCTTCACACATGCATCATTGAAAGCGAACGAGCGATCCTACTCCAATAATTCGCATAATGGTTTCGTGATCTTTGAGAAGTCCTTGATGAATCTTCGATAGAACCCAGCATGGCTAAGAAAACTTCGAATCCCCTTGACCTTAGTTAGCTGTTCCAACTTCTCAATTACTTCAATCTTGGCCCGATCCATTTCCATTCCCTTTTTTGATATTCAGTGTCCCAATATAATGCCTTCAGTGACCATGAAGTGGCATTTCCCCCAGTTGAGTACTAGATTCGTCTATTCGCATCTTTTCAATAATTTACTTAGATTCTCTAAACAACTTGGAAACGAAGATCCGAACAATGTGAAGTCGTCCATGAAGACATCTACACTCTTCTAGATCATATCTGAGAATATCTCCATCATACATCGCTGGAAGGTCACTAGGGCGTTACATAAACCAAATGGCATTCACCGGAAAGCTAATATGCCATAAGTACATGTAAAGTTCATTTTTTCTTGATCCACAGGGTCGATTATTATTTGATTATATCCTGAGTATCCGTCCAAGAAATAGTAATACTCTTGCCCAGCGACTCTATCTAGCATCTGATCAATGTACGGGAGTGGGAAGTGGTCATTCTTCGTGGCAGCGTTTAATTTCCAGTAATCCATGCACACGCGCCAACTAGTGACTGTTTGCGTAGGTATCAGCTCGTTATTTTCATTCTTGACTATTGTGGTGTCGCATTTCTTGAGTACGCATTGTACCGGACTCATCCACTTATTATCAGCGATTGGGTAGATAACGCCAACATCTAGCTATTTGATAACTTCTTTCTTAACCACTTCTTTCATGGCCAAATTTAGCCTTCGCTGATTCTCTACGGAGCGAAACCCTTCATCCTCCAACTAAATTTTATGCATGCAGTATGTTGGGCTGATTCCCTTCAGGTCGGCTAGAGTCCAGCTGATTGCTCCCTTATGTTTCCTTAGCATTTTGATAAATAATTCCTCGTTCACATGAGACAACTTCGCTGAAATGATAATTGGCAGCGTCTTATTTTCCCCAAGATAGACATACTTCAAATGGTTCGACAATGGTTTAAGCTCCAACACTAGTGTCTCTTTTACGGATGGTCTCATTAGTGAATTAATCCTATCATTAAGGTTTAATGAGTCATTAGAATAGTTTAGAATCTCACTAACCATAAGTTTATCCTCCAGTAATTCTTCTTCGTCATCTTGATTCGCAACAGCGAAATCTAGCGTCTCTTGGTCAAGTATTTCTTCTAGAGTATTCATCGATGAACACTCTTCGATCTCAGCTGGACACTTCATAGAATTGAAAATTTTAAACTTAATCTCATCACTATTCATCCACAGCATAATGGTTCCCTCATAAACGTCCACCAGCATGTGTCCCGTGTTCAGAAAAGGTCGACCCAAGATAATGGGAACATCCTTATCTGCATAATAATATAAAATTATAAAGTCAGCATGAAAAATTAATTTGTCTACCTGAACAAGGATGTCCTCAATCTTCCCCTCTGGTCGTGTGATCGATCTATCAGCTAGTTGGATTGTCATGGTTTCCAGTCGAGCTTTTCTAATGCCAAACTGTTTACAAACGGATAATGACAATAGGTTGAGACTCGCTACAAGGTCGCTTAATGCTTTTCCTACATGCTTCCTGCGAATTGAAATTAGAATTATGAAGGCCCCTGAATCAGCTTCCTTCGCTGGTAATTTCTTTGACACCAACATGTTGCATTCTTCATTCAGCGAAACGACTTTGAACTCTTTAAATTTCCCTTTCTTGGATAATGCTTCTTTGAGAAACTTCGTATAGTTCGGCATTTGACACAATGCGTCTATCAATGGAATGTTGTTGTGAATCCCTTTCAAAATATCTATGAACTTCTCATACTGCTCGCCAATTTGCTTCTTTTTAAACCTCTGTGGAAATGGAGGTGGTGGAGGTTTAAACTCAATTACCTCGGTCTCCTGCAACTTTGTTCCTGCTTGGCTTGGATCTGCAAGGTCAAGTTCAGCAATGTTAGTATTCAAAGCCGCGATCACCTTCGCGGAGTTGATCTCCGAGGAATTCGCTATCCTCAACAATTGTTGTGATTTCCTTAATCTATTCCTTGCCCTCTCTTCGAACAGGTTCAGTATCTGAGAGCAATTTTCATAAAGGTCTCTGCCTAATTTCAGTTGCTAGTTGGCCCATCTGTACTTCCAAATTTCTAACTACGGCTAGTTGATTCTGCATAAATTCCCTCAACATATTCTCCATGGCATTGTTGGAAAATTGTTGATTGTTATGTTGTGGAGCAACATTTCTTTGATAAGGAGGATTTTGAAATGAATTAGAATTTTGTCCTTGCTCACTATTAGCGGCTTGAAATCACTGCGAATTCCCATTTTGTCTTTGTTGGAAGTTTGAATTACCTGAAGCTCCACTGTTCCCTAGGTTACTCCATGAAAAATTAGGATGATTCCTCCATCTAGCATTGTAAGTGTTAGAAAACGGGTTATTCTGGCGGTTCGCTTGTTGGCGAAATACACTGAAGCTACGTTGTGAGGACAATCTTCATAAGAGTGTGCGTCGCCACATACAACACATGACTCTAAAAGAGATACTTGTGGTTGGTTATTTGCACAAGTAAACTATGGTGAGTTTATACTCTGTACAATTGCTTTAGTGTTAGCGTGTTGTATATTTAGCAACATCTCAAGCATCTCAGCCAACTGTTATCTCAACAACGGGTCACTTCCTGTTTCGGTTTTTACCTTGGCCCTGCCTTCTTTTTGTACATCATCCTTCCACTGGCTTGTGTTAAGTGCTATTCGCTCCACTATTTCCAAGGCTTGATTGTACGTCTTCGATAAAAGTGCTCCATTCGTTAAAGCATCCAGCACCAGTTGGGCATCTTCACTCAAACCACCGTTAAAATATTTCAGCTGTAAAGAGCAAGGAATTCCACTATGTGGGCATTTTCGCTCAATCACCTTGAAGCGATCCCAGGCTTCAGCAATAGATTCACCCGTTTCTTGCCTAAATGTCATAATCTCATCTTAGAGTTTTATCAGCTTTTTGGGTGGAAAATACTTCAATAAGAACTGCTTCACGAGTTCTTCCCAAGTGATATCTTCTAATCCATCCACCGTGCTTAACCACTCTTTCGCCTTCCCTTGCAGCGAATGTGAAAACAGATGTAACTGCAGATTATCCTGAGTGACGTCTTGAATGATGAAAGAATCACAAACACCCATGAACTCCCGCAAATGGTTATGTGGATCCTCATTCGCCAATCCATAAAACTGCACCTTCTGCTGAAGTAGTGTGTTCATCATTAGCTTAAATTCAAATGCTCGTGCCCAAATGTTGGATCTTATCATGCCTCTCTGTAATTCTGTGACATTAGGCACGGCATAAGCTCTAACAGCTCCATCCCTATTATTTGCCATCATAATAGGGTTAGCGAAATTAGGGGTGAATAAGAAAACCAAAAACCGATTGAACCAAATCGATCCAATGGATCGGTTCGGTTTTTAAGAAGGGTATTGGATGTATTGGTTCAAAATTGTAGAAAATCAATTATGATTGGTTCGGTTCGGTAAAGAAAAACCAATAAAAACTGAACCGAACCAATCCTATAAATTATAAATAAAAAAACCCTAACTTATTATTTCATTTTCCTCTTCGACCCTGCGACTTCTATTTCCCTGGCTTTCTCGCCTCTTTTAAACTCTGATCAATCAATTCCATCGGTTCCTAGTCTGTCGCCTCTCCTACGCTCATCCGCTCTCCAACTTGAAGGTATGTTTTCTCTTCTTTATCTTTGATGTTGTTTATTTGATTTTTACTTTTATTCCTTTGATTCCTTTGATTTTGAATTTTTCTCTTTGATTTTGTTCAGTCGTTCTCTTCTTCTTTTGCACTGTATTTCTGGTTTTGTACAATTGGTGTTCGATTTTACTTGTTCTTGTTATTTTTTTGGTTGATTTATGAACCATTTTTTGAATAGTGCCTTTGATTTGAATTTGAATTTGAATTTGAATTATTAGGGCATATGATGAATTTCATATAAAAATGGGTAATTTGCGTTTAACTTGCATATATTGACTGTAATTGGTTTTTTTCTTTTTTGGTCTGTGATCTGTGGAAGTTCTTGCCCTGCATTCCCATGGTTTTTTTCTTTTTTCCTATCCATTGGTCAAGCCATTTTGATCCTTTTTCAACCTCTGTTTGGTTCCCTATTGATGGGCTTCTCCCTATTGTGTTCTAAATTCATGATATTAGATGTAAAATTAACTTCTTTTACAGATAGTGGTTGTAAAAACTAACCAAACAAAATATAAAAATAGTAACTAAAAACATTTATTTAGAAATTTAAAGCAGCAACTATAGAATACAAAAGATATAACACTTTTACTTCTATCACACTTAATTTGAACTTTTAAGGTTAAAAAATATCTTTGAACTTAACTATTCAAAAGTTTCTTTGTTAACTTTGAATTTTAAATTTGTTACAAAAAGTTTCCAATGATTCTTGAGTGGTTACTTTGTTTATTTCTGGATGTCCTTTCTGTAAGTTACTCTTTCACTTCTTCACGCCCATGTAATTTACTTCAATCCTTGAATATAATAAGATGCATAACCATTTTACTTCGCTTTTATAATCTAACCTCTCAACTGCTTTCTTTGTTTCTCATATTTTTCATTGTTTTGTAAATTAAGACCTACACCAAAACTCTCCTTACAAGTTTTTTGAAGTTGTTTAAAAATTTTTTTTTAGAGTAAAGTTGTTTTAATTTTTAACCTAGTGAATGCAGGCTAGAGTATTTTTATTTATGGAACACGAATAAGTCAAAGGATGAAGTATTTTGTATGTTATAAAACTTTTGTTGAACATTTTTCATATTCTTCTCCTTTTTTATTTTTTACTTTAATGATTTTAAATTGACTGCACTTTCGTGACATGAAAAATATGTTTAGACTCTAAAAGAAAACTTATGTAAATATTACTTTATTGTACATTGGATCGGATCCAAAATAGAACCGAACCAATGGTTTTATACCTTATTGGACATTGGATCGGATCCAATTTTTGAAAACCGAACATATCGGTTTGGTTGTCGGTTTGATACAAAACCGACAAAAACCAAACCAAAATCATCCCTAAGCGAAATGTTGATCTGCTTGTCCGTTATGTCTCACCGGCTACTGATGTTCTTCAACATCTTCTGCAACAATATTGTCGTGATTCATAACTACTCTTCTTCTCTCTCGGATCCGGCAATGTATACTTCGCTTAAGTTCTGGATCTAACAGAATAGTAAATATCCTGCGCATACACGCCCAGATTTACCTGTAAGAGAATTATCACAGATTAGCGTGAATGTTAACTACTCTTGCAAAACAACAAAAACAAAATAATTAATAATTTCTCCGACAACGGTGCCAAAAACTTGTTGTGCATAAAGTGATTATAGGATTTCGATGTGCATTCGCACTAGCGAAGGGTTAAACTAGAAGAGGTCCTTTTCGCTGCGTGTGCAAGTGTACACAATTCAATATAGCAAGTTTAAATAAATAAAGATCATCTCGAAATTCAAATCTATTTGTTAATGCTACCAAACAAGAGTTAAATGGATAAAGGAACGCGAAATTTTAAAGGGTTGAGTAATGAGTTATAACTAATAGATACAAAGAATAATTAATCATCATAAATAGTTAGAATCGTATAAGTCGCCAATGCAGTAAGATAGTAAGTTAGAATTAATGTAGCGAGCATTCTCTCGAACCTCTAAATTTCCATTAAAACTTAAGCTAACACATTAGTACTCCTTATCTCTAAGTAAGTCGAATTGCAAGTGCTAAATTAACAAAACCTAATGTATACATGTAACTTCACCTAAATTCCTCCTCTCGAAGCGAATTCATATCAGACTGCAATTTCTCGATAACAATATGCAACAAACTTACATGCATTTGAACTTAGCTTTACCTACTTCTTACGCGCAAGCGAACTACATGAAACTTACTATTTCTGAAAGAAATTTAGCTACTCATGATAATAAATGAAACCATCGAGATTAAATAATAACTTTCCATTATAAACCAAATTAACAGAAATCAATAAAATCCTATGAACTACTGAATTTAACAAAAGAAGTACACGAAGGTAAATAACAAAGTAAAGAAATATTGAATGATGTAAAAGTGTGGATGGCTGAGCTCCGATAAATCTTCGGTGTAGCTAAGCGGGCAAAATTACCAGAGCAATGCCACAAAAACTCCAATTCACTTCTGATCTCTCAATCTTTTCCATCCCTTTCTCAATCGACATAGGTTTGCTTTTAAAGGCCTTCGTTACTGCGTCCGCAATCTACGCATATGCCCCACGATCTATCCTCGTTCTTCTTTTTCCACTCGACGACATGTGCACATGGCTACAATGTGCCTTTTACTTATTTTTGGATTTTTGACATGTGTCCACTGTGCTTTCCACTAGCTAAATATATCTTCACCAACAAAAAATGTTAAAATTCTCATATTCTCACTAAATCTTTCTAAATACTTTCATCTTACTCAGAAAATCGCAAGATTACTTGTTTTTCCTTTGTGATTATTTTTAGGGAAGTAAGTTGTTAGTTTGGGTTTAAAACCTAGCGAAATGCTTCATTAACACATACATACTTAGCCAATTAACTCCCAATTCTTGAGACTTATCAAACTACTACATGATAAACTAGCTATCTATGGAGTTGATAGAATCGCCAACACTGTTGCCAATGGAGTCTTCTTCTAACAAACACCGCATGGTACTGAGCTCTTCCAATCCTATAGATGAATAGGATCCATCGAGATCTCCTAAGAGACCTAGGAGTCTCAAACGCCCATCAACAGTAGTATCCTCTCCGAACCAGCACACCTTCTCCTTCGATTTTCCACAATTTATAGAGTCCGAGTTTTCTTGTCGACCACATTCAATCCTTCTGTCGATCTTTCATCTGAATATTCCTTCATTGATTCTTTCCATCCTTGTTTTCATGATTTTGTACATTTGTCTGTCGTCCAACTTTTTCTTTTCTGTTCCGTTGACTCGGTCCTACCTGTCTGCATCCGCATTCGCGAGGAATTGCCTACAAAATTCAACACGTCAGTGATTTTTTTTAAATAACCACAGTTTCTGCCCTTAAGTGCGCATTTTGCATCTAAAAACAGTATTATTCTCATTCTTCTATTATGCACGCGATGTTGGTTAATATGCTAGATACTTGCGGTGTAGTCGAGTTAACTCCCTTTTTATATTGTTGCTTGCTTACTTTATGAGTAAATTACAAGGGTTTAGAGGCTTAAATAGTGCTATTATTTAGCGCTATCAAACCCCCAAACTTCAATATTGCTTGCCCCGAGTAATACAAAATGATCATGAGGATATTTTGAACAGAAAAGATACTATCTTCTTAATTTACCACAAAGTCACTTTGCAATCCATTAATCCTGATTTTCTTCCAAACTCATAACATAAGATAAAAAATTGGTACCCAGGGTCTCGATGTAAACTAGTCTGTTTCGCTTATTAGCTCTAGCTTCCTCCATTTTCGATCGGCAGTTTAAACATCCTAAGAGTTAATGCCTACGATTGAAAGCATCTCAAACAACTTCTTGATTCCTTAAGTTTGCCCAAAATATTCGGTCAAAACTGCCAACAAGGTCCCCTTGAGCCCTTGAGGATTATGCTTAACGCGTTCCTACTCAGGTTGTACTTATGCCCGCCATCCATAGTTCTTAAGATGTTCTTATTTGAGCATCAAACAGATCACTTAAGCAAATGAGGGTTTAACTTGCGCTAATAATGGACAGTGGAGTAATGGGAATCCTAAGGCTTACATGCGCTTAAGTGATTGCATCTTTGCCCGCAATGTTTTAATCTTTATTTTCCATTTTTTATGTTGTTTTCGATCAATCTTTCTTTTCAACATTCACTCATCGGGCTGCCCTCACCCACAAACTTAAAGGCTTCATTGTCCTTAATGAAGGTGAGGCTTAGTTCCCCCAAACTTAAATAAATCTCAAATATGACTTCCTTACTTTGGGTTTTCAGTTTTAACCCTTAGAACATTCGCACTCTCTCCCTACTTATAGCACCCACATTGCTAATACTTTGCTTTCCTAGTAACTCGCTTTCCTGATACTGCTAATCTACCTAAGTTCCTGTGTAGTTTTAAAATAGTAACTAATGGATTGCGCAGCTCTAAGTAGGAAAATATGCGAACAAATGGAATTAGGCATGTTTACTAATCAGCAACATAAAAGAAATCACTTGATTAAAATCGAAAATTAATGCGTGTTACCAAGTGTAAGAACCTGACTTTAAAACAGTCCTAAACTCGGTTCTTACTCAGCATGCATGAATTTAAACCATTCAAACTGACCTCAAAATAGTTAAATGAACTCAAACATTTAATAAAAAGGGGGCAATACGAAACCACAAGTAAAACCAATACAATTTAAAGCCTCTGACCAGAGTTTATTAAAACAGTTCTAAAACAAATTCTAAAACTAGCTAAACATGCTGAATAAATAAAATAAGTGAAGGAAGACTATGCCACAGACTCCTATGATATATCAGCTCCTCCTCTAGCCGTCCCAGCGCTGTTCCAAGTTACCTGGTGGAAAAACCACAGAAATAAGGGTGAATACAAAGGCACTCAGTAAGAATCCTCAGCTGGGGTACAGTACACAAGTCTTATCATCTAGCATCCTAACATACAAGCAAGCCAAACAAACAAGCAGGCAACCTCATAACATGTCCAGCAACAACATTCTCAAAACCTCGAGAGTCTCTAACTCTCGGCTAAGGGATCCACTGTGGATCTCAGGGTGAGCTATCAACATAACATCAGAAATCTCGAGAGTCTCGAACTCTCGACTAAGGTGATCAGCTCACTATGCTGATCCTGGACACTTGGGAGAGTACTCAAGTGTCTAGCTCTAAACAGAACGAAAAGGTGTACTGATACACTAGCCCGAGGGAGCTCTCCTCCCGACATCTAATGCACATACGCGCACACTGCATGCTTCTGCAAACCAGATAAATGTAGGCCTACATAAACTATACCGATCCAGGTACGCATGCCTAAGATTCGGAAAGGTGTCTACTGATCCACAGTAGGCGGGAGGCCCTCGGCACCATACTGTGGCAGCGTGATCACACCAACGCCTGAAGCTAACGGTCGTCCCAAGGCAAGCTTTTACCAAGGAAAGGACCCCGCTCTAGCAGGCCAGAGACTAGGTTTATGCTAGAGTGGTAGCTACTCCACACCCGGCTGCTGAGGGTGAGGAATCTGTCCCCAAAAAACCCGACCGGTGGGGACACATATGTTGGTCCACTCTCAGCCTCTAGATGTTGACAACCTAACAGGATCTAGCTAAGAAGAATGCCTAAAGCTAACAGAGTTCAACAACCACGCTGCACAATAAATATTTAGAATACGAATAGCCATAAATACATAACAGCCACTGCAAACAGAATTGTGCAATCCAGGGTACAACAATCTACATGCCAGGTCCTATCAGACAAGTCATATAATCCTAACCACTAGCACATATCATGCATCATAAAACCGGCAAGAGCCTATCCACTAACATGTGCATACAACAATAAACCTGCAAGAGCCTATCGACTAACATGTTCAGTAAACAGGGCAAGCAACCAATCAGAAACTATCCACTAACATGCTCAGTAAAACAATAACAAACAACCAAGATGCAATCAGTTGCGAGCACAGGGTCTACACAACCCCGACAAGGAATTCTTACCTGAAAAATGGGAATAGATAACAAATCTCTTTGCTCTTTGAGCTGCAGAACCAACACGAGACTCAACCTAGGCATAACAATAGCAATACACAATTAATATCTAAGGTAGCTAAAACAGACTAGGCAATCCAACGCACAAGGCTCAGGAAACAGGAAATACCCAAACTGAAGAACGAAGCCTCGGTAGCAAGAGTCTCGGCGTGTGCCAGGGGCTGCAGGTGGCACAGCGAGGCTATGCGGGGTTACGGACGTGTGCGTGCGACAGTAGCTGTGTGGGTGAGAGGCTGCGGCTGGGAGTGTCACTGCGAGAAGGCTACTGCTCGGACGGCTGCGTGCATGCGTGGACTGGCGATTGCAGGTGAGCGTGCGAGAAAATGAGTGTAGAGCTCGGTGGAGCGAGGTGATCGGAGGGGTGGCTCGATCTCGGTGGTGATAGATCTCGACAGCATGGAGAGGGTTCTCGGTTGTACTTGCGGTAAGAGAGGGAGAAGGAAAGAAGAGAATAAGAGTGAGGGATCGATGGAGAAGGTTTGATCGATCAAAACCAATAATTCCCTTTTTCCTTTCTTTTAAAACAAAATCCCCTGTTAACCAAAACAACCATAAAACCTCCAAATTACAAAACTAACCTTGATGCCCTACAAAACACACAAAGAGCCCGACTGAGTAACAAATGCAGAAACGACCTTGAAGCTCCATGAATTACCAAACTAACCCTAGGGGTAAAATGACCAAAATGCCTTTGAAGGCTAAAACTGCCCTAACGACCCAACAGAACAACCGAAACAACTGGAAAACATACCTGAGGAACCGAAATGAAAACCTGGGCCGTTACAATATGATAAATCTCGAGAATTGAGAGTTAAAGTAGCTTAAAAGAATATATTTTTAGTAGAATTTGCTATGATATAGTAATTTAATATTGAATTTCGCCCCATCAAACCAAAAGTTATGCTTAAACGAAACATCCCATAGTTTTCTGATTAGGATGCATTTTAGAGGTTCGCTCTAGCGAAATATGCTTGATTGTGTGCAAATTTATGTGTTTTAAAAAAAGAATTGATATTTTCTTGTTTGTCTACAGCGAACTTGATAGAGCGAAGCAAAATGAAGACTTCGCCAACGCGAAGGTCATGCCCAACAAGCAGCCTGGAACATGTACCACCATTTTGCAGAACGGAAGCATTAGGATGAAGAAGCGATACGAGGGAATATTTTTCGTATTCAAAAGGGGCACCTGGCTGAAATTGGATGCTACACGAGTAAATCACAGTCATTCGTACTTGTCGGCTCTGACCTCACGACAAAATAGATCGTAGAGTAGAAGAAGGTCAGAGCATCGCAACCGTCATCAAAGCAGTGAACGTGGAGCAGGATTTGGCAGAGCTTCCCGGGAGCGCTATAAAAGGCGAACGTCTCATCAGAGCAAGTCATTGGGATTCTTTTGGAGTTTTCTTGAGTTCTTGATTTCAAAGTAGTTCTCTCTAAGATTCTGACCAAAAACTTACTTTCGATTAGCTTTCAAGCCGTTGGAGCGATTTCGCCAGGCTTTAGTTAGTTTAGTTGAGCGTCAAGTGTTGTATTTTCTTAACTTAATCCTGTGTTGGAAGACTGTTTGTAGCCAGAGTTCACCGGAGTTTGACATCTATTAAAGTTTTAGGCGTTTTTCTATCTCTTGTTTTTTTTTTTAGTTTGCGCACTCTATTTTCCTGCATTTTTCATTCACGCATGGCTGTTATATTTTCTGTCATTTTTAAAGTTTCGACAAACATGAGTAGCTAAATCGGCTATCGGAGGGTTAAGGGGAAGTAGGAAATTTTTCCGTGGCGAACGGGTTCACAAATGGGAACCTTTTATGCATGCTGAACTTATTTAACTCATATACCGTTGACAAGCCATGTATTTGCCTCTACCCTATTTCGAGAGAAAGAGAGTGAGCGAACTTGCATGTGTGTCATTAGGGTTGTTAAGATTTGCTTACGAATCAAAGAACACTTAGATAAGGTTCGCCTAATGCCATAAGGTGTTTTAATAGTAGTTTGGCTTGAGAAAACCAAACTTTAGGAGCTCGAGAGAGCCAGCTTCCAAAACTTGAGAAAGTCAAGGGAATCCTCGGTTGTTCGCTTCTGCTGTCCATTTCGCTTAAGCGAATTACCCGAAAACCCTAATTCCCTCCTATGCTTAGTCTAATATCTGTTTGTATTTCGTAAATTTTGGTTAAACATTCCAACCCAAAAATCTACTCTTACAAATTTGTTACCAATTAACTCTTGCATGAAAACAAATATAGAACACAGCAAAAATCCCTGTAGAGAATGACCTGTATTTACTGTTAAAACTTGCTACAATCTGACCGTGTATACTTGCGCGTCTGCGAAACAAACACACACTTCGCTGGTCTAAGTTTCCCTTCGCTGTGGCGAAGGTGGAGATTTTCCACGTCAATATTCCACGTCATAACCGTCATTACCATTTCATTAATTATTGTGTGTTAGTCTGTCCACCCAACAAGTTTTTGGCGCCGTTGCAGGGGAATAGTGCCATTAATTAGTGTTTAAGTGTAGTTTTAAGAGTAGTGCTTAATTTGAAAAGAGCTAGCAATTGTTCTTTGCCTTTGTTGTAGGTGTTAATCCGCAGAATTGAAGTTTTTTGTCGATTGTTTTCGCCCAAGCAAAGAAGTTTTGTCGCAACATTGCGAAAGATGGATAATTATCAAGGAAACTCGTATGACTTAGTCTATCCAAACCAATATGTTGAAGAGACATTTGCTCCGCGAAATCATTCATAGGACTTCAATTTTTTGCCTAACCTTAATTATGGAGAGTAAAATCTTGCTATGCCGCACTTTGCCCAAGCGAACCCTTCTTGGGAAGAACCAAATACTGAATTCGCTTGGCAGGAGAAGAATTTTTCAACGTTTACCCCAATGAGCTTCGAGAGTCACAATTTTGGTGGAGATAGCCACACTTACGAAGAAGAAGACCCTAAAAATCCTGATTTGACCTTTTATGAGATCTTTCAAAATTTTATACAGATGAGCAACCAACAGAATGCCTATAATTATGAAGGAACAAACAGTCCATTTGAATTTGGCATTCAGCATCAACAAGGATACGAGTCGAATTACGCAGATATTGAATTCAACGTTTCAGATTACGCTTTAGCGAATACTCAAGCGAATCTTTATGTTGTCCCCGAAATCGAAACTCCCTTAGATAGATTTATTAGAGAATCCATGGCCGAGAACGAGTATATCCTTCAAAGTTATCAAACTTCAACACTTGAGTTCATCAATTATGTGTATAAACCAGCGTAAGCTTCAACGAATCCTCAATTCGCTCAACAGCCTTTGCTTGAACATAATCAGGACACCTCCTTGGAAAGCCTAATTAAGGCATCCATCGCTAAAATTGATGTTATCTGTCAAGGCCAAGAAGAATTCATGAGAAGCCTAGAAATCAT
>JBBMKA010012215.1:0-34025 GCA_037833695.1 Sechiopsis laciniata
GGCATAGGAGTCGGCTGCATCACCCTTCAACGACTTAAGGATGTATTCTTTAGCCCTATATGCTTTATGATAACTCATGCTAACGCCAAGCTTAGAACGCACTTTAGTCCTAATTTCTTTTGGAGTCAAACATTTAAAAGAACTAAACCTGAATTCTTCCTTTAAAAATTCCCCAATTAAACTTGATGATGCTTGCCTATGAGATGTTTGAATACTATTCAAAGAACAGTTTTGGGTAGAAAGATACTTTCTAAGGATCCATAAACCACTATTCTTGAAACGAGATGCCTTAACATTCCACAGACAATCATATTTGCAACACTGAAACTCAACTGCTCTATTGCTAGATCTATGAGTCTTATATTCAAAATTATTTTTCACAGCCATGTATTTGAAATAATTACACAGAACTTCCTTGCTAGCAAATGCATCCTTTATGTTAAAAACACATTCAAATTTAATATCTTTAATGACATTGAAGGTAGCATCATCATTATCTTCATCTACTGTTAAGGAAGACACCAACAAATTTGTATTGCTAACAGCATTACTAGATGTCCTCTCTAAACAAAAATCCTTAATATCAGCCACTAATGGATGTCTTGTGCTATTCTCCTTTACTAAAGTTAGGTACCAATCTACATCCTTATCCTCCAAAATATGAAAAGGATGAGAACTTTGACCATAATCCAATAAGATAGATAAGCATAAAGAAGATCTAGGTGCATCTAATTTTAACTCTTTAAGAATCAACATCCCAAAATCCTCAAAATTCATTACTTCATCAACCAAAACCCCACTAGTCTTGTAATTCTCATAAGAACCAGATTCATTCTATTGCCCACAATGAAAGACAACTATTGGAAGCTTAACCATATTGTCAAATCTGAAAAAGAAAACAAGGTACATAAGTGTAACAATATAGATAACCAAAAGATAGATATAAAAAAATTATTAACTGAACCTTCTCAGACAAGATGATAGATATCAATCACAATAACTGTTTGACTTAATTGAATAGTATAGATAAAATGGAAAATGATAGAATTCAATGTGATAGATATCAATCTGATACATATCAATCAAACAGCTAGAGATCATTCTGATAGATATCAATCAAACAGATATAAAAAAATATTGATTGACTTCTATTACTAAACAGGTTAATTTCTATCAGTTGAACTGATAGATATCAGTCCAATAGATATCAATCAAACAGATATTCAATATAAACTACATAACTTAGTGACAGAATTCAATCATTTGTAACTAATAGAAATCAAATACCAATACAATGTATACACAACAATTCAAATATAATAACTAGGTTTTGCTGCCGGTAAATGAAAAAAGGATTGAAATCAAAAGGAATTTGTTACCTGTAACCTAATCCCTAGCTGACCCAATCGTCGTCGTCGTCGTAACTTCCACCGCCTTCTTCTCTTCCATAACTCCGCCGCTGCTCTTCTTATTATTAGCAAACTATGAAAAATCGACCGGCTTAGGCACGTGCAGCGGCATAGCACTTTTCACCAACGCCCAATTCACTCCATCAAAGAACGAATGCTGCTTAATCTCAGTAGCGCCTCTTCGACCTTGGCTGATCTTGATGGATTGAGAAAAGAAATAGGAGAAGGAAGAAGACCTCGAAGCTAGAAATCGAGAAGGAAGAAGACGTCGATGCAAGAAACGGAGAGAAAGAAACAACGAAGCTCGGAACAGAGAAGGAAAAGGTGATATTCGACTTCTCTGAATTTTGAAATTAGTTAAGGCAACAAGTCAACAAATTTTATTGAGACAACATGACATGTATCAATAACAATAATTGAGAATCAATGCTCCACTAAAATAACGTTTTTTTGTCCATTAGAGATATACATGCCATAAACTTTTCTATATATAAACTCTCAAACTCGGCCTGTAAGATAAGGTAGAGCAATAGCAGACGATATCGAATCGCCATTGCCATGGCGATAAACGTTTTCAATAGGTTTAAGGCACACATTTTCATAGTCTTAACTCAGTTGGGCTACACAATTTTGTTTTTCATGTCTGATGCTTCTTTCAAGCATGGCATGAATCTTCAAGTCCATATCACTTATCGACAAATTGTCGCTAGCGTCGCCCTAATTCCCTTCGCTTATTTCCTCGAAAGGTACCCTAATGAATCATAGAGCAAAAAGAAATGAAGTAATTTCTTTGATATATTTGTTTGTTTTTTATGTAGAAAAACAAAACCAATGTCGAAGAGGCGCTACTGAGATTAGCGTCGCCCTAATTCCCTTCGCTTATTGCACTATTCTTCGAGATTTTTGTTCTTTCACTTTTGGTGTAAGTTTGGATTAACACCACACATTTAATCCATTTTGATGCATAACTTTTGGAGATCAAATTAGTAAATGAAATGCAGGGTGAGTTTAAGTCTCAACATGTACTTTGCAAGTTTGAAATACACATCTGCCACCTTTATTACATCAGTGCTCAACACGATACCGTGCTTGACATTTATCATTGCGGTGGTGTTCAGGTTCGACTTTGATTTTCACATACTTAGAAAATCTTCTTTATTGATATAAAAAACAGAAACGTTATCAAATGAGTTCTAACCATCTTTTTTTTATATGGGCAGAATAGAGGTGGTTGACCTTCAAAATCCAAGAGGGATAGCAAAAGTTTTGGGGACATTGGTTTCATTGGGTGGTTTGATGATAATGACATTTTATAATGGACCTATCATAAAAAATCTATGGCATGCTTTAATCCAAATTGAAAACAAAGCTACAAATCTCCATGAAAACTGGCTTAAGGGTTCAATTCTTACTGTTTCAAGCTGCCTTGCTTGGGCTCTTTCCTACATCATGCAGGTCTCTATCCCTAACTTTCTTTTCAAAGCAATTTGATATCTAAAAAATATGGAATTTTGGAACTCAACATAACATCACTACTCAATCCCAAAAATTAAATTTATAAATTGACGTCTATTTGCAATCTTTTCATTATATTCGAAAACTTTCCTTTTGAACTTCAATACTCATTTATTAATCGTTCCCCAAACTAATTTGAGTAGTATATGTTACGATTAAGTTTCGTCTTTTCAATATATTTTTTACCATGGATATATTCATTTTCGAGTGAAAATGAAGGCGTTTACGTTAAAACGATACCCGGCGCAGCTCTCACGAACGACGTCGATAAACTTCATTGGAGGAGTACAAGCGGGCGTGTTTGCAGTGTTGACACAAAACAAGCAAGGAGTTTGGAGTACTGGACTCAACATTGATCTCTGGTGCACTATCTATGCAGTAAGAAATTACAAACCTAAATCAACTTTCATTAGCTTTAATGGTTATCAAAAATTAAAGTTCTTATATATTTTGATGAGTTATATATTTATAGCAAAGTTTTAATTATTTCAGGGAATAGTATGCTCAGCTTTGATAACATACATACAACTTTGGTGCACAGAGAAAAAAGGGCCAGTTTTAGTGACAGTGCTCAATCCACTTTGTACCATTTTTGTTGCTGTTTTAGCTTACTTTGTTTTTGCACAAGAGCTTTACATGGGCTGGTAACAAAAAATAAAACAAGAACAAGAAAAAAATAAAATAAAAATGAGAAACTGATCGTACAACAGAATAAAAAAATGTTAAGTTTGATCTCTAAAATTTAAGAGTTGTTTTTAATTAATATGCCTAAAAAATATTTAGCTCGAATATAATATACCTACAAAAATTTAAAATTGAAGGAATTTAGACAAGTTCATCAGAGTTATTGCTACATTGAGACAACATATTTGGTGGAGCAATTGTGATAATGGGGTTATATATGCTGCTATGGGGCAAAGAATATGATCAGAATCTTCAAAATAAGTCACAATTGGAATCTGATTCAGTGCGTGAAAATTTCAAGCAACCTGATCTGCAAATGGGTGCCTCAACTACCAATAATAATAATAAGCATGTTTTACAAGACCACCCTTAGTGCTATAAATATTAAATATTCTATCTCAAGAAAAAGATTTACAATTTGTGGGTAAGTTACAATATGGTTTTATACTCTAATGTATATTATTACTCTTTCCAATACAACAAATAAGATAAGAAAATTTATCTAATAATAACTATAATTATAATATATGAAAATTTTGCATTTCTGAATTTAAGAAGATAAAAAGAAAAAAAAGAGTGAGTGTTAATTATTAATGATCAAAGCTTACTTTTTAAATCCTACATAGAGGTACTACTCTTCCTATATAAAATAAGAATTAAATATCGATTTTGAGGATTCAATCTGTAATCGTGAAGTTGAATTAGATTATATTCATTTTTTTTATTAGAATTACAACTAATCAATCAAGTCAACACACCACCAATTCTTTCAGATATGAAACTTACTTAAACCTAATGTACATTGTTACTAGATAACTTCAAAATATTGTCTTTTTTTTACAATTAGAATCATTAATTAAGAATAGTAATAATAATATAAAAAGACATCGATACACTCCCAATTAAAGAATATCAAACGCAAGGGATGACATAACCCTTTCAAAACTTTGGTTCCAATCCACAAGTCGGACCGAGACTGGCTCAAAATCGAAGAGCCACAAGTCAAAAAAATTCTAAGAGGATCAACAACACCCTGAAAAATGAACTTTTTACATATGAGAATGAAAGAATCCAACATAAAAGACCGACTAATAAACTTCAACACTACAAATGTTGAATTTTGATGAGATTTAGGTGTAAGATCTAATGACATAAAACTTATTAACGTACATTAACCCACCAAAATAAGAGAAGAAGGCTCTAAGTTAGTAGAGGAATGAAGGCATCTCGGTGCCACAGCTTAGGGACGGGTTAGTGGTGTCCGAATATAAGGGAGTGAAGCTCCGATTTCTCAGTTTCAAAAAAAAAAAAAAAAAAAAAAAAGCATTTGTTCATCACTATGATAGTATTTTCTTTAACAAATAGCTCTTTCCACTAAACAAATGAAATCAGAGACATTTTTGGTTAAAACGACTAGCACTCGACTAACACCAAACTTAGTTATGGAAATTAATCTCTAGGAGCACTTTTGGACCAATTAATTATATAGTGTTATTAAGTTTCTTTTTAATGAAACACAAAGCAAATTTCACTAATCGAATATTAATTCAATGCAACTTTGAACGAAGAACGGAATCCCCCCAAATAAAAGATTGGCCCAATCCACGACCCGGATTGTAGCCAATCAACTAAGAGACAATCGAAAGTAAAGCCTATCTTAATCAGTAGCAATTCAAACCAATCCATGACCTTAAATAACATGGAATACAAATATTCTAATTGAAAAGCCCGAAAAGACACCATTAAATCAAGGATGGTTGAGTTTTGAAGAACTTTGGGTGATAATCCGATAATCATCTTGACAACTGAGGTACGAGACCCCACCAAAGTTAAAAAGGGAGAGTTTGATCCAATAAACGACCAAACTATACCCAAGAACAACCAAGACGACCACTGACTATGAACTCCTCTATCAACCAGTTCCTCTAAAAATGCAACAACAAAAACGATATAGACCTAATAATATTTCAACTACACTCAGAACTACAAACAACACTACCTAGAAAAACAAATAAACATAGTAGACCATTGGGCTTTATCCAGCAGCTTGTCCCAAAGAAAAAGTCACATAGAAAATGCTCGATCAAGGAGTAACACATTAGAAAAAAAAAAAAAAAGGGTCTGGTTTGAGGGGTTCAACCGTTTAGACGAATCGACGCAATGGTTTGGTTAAGATGACCCATAATAGTTGGACCTAAACCGAACTTGTATGTTTGACCCAAACTAGATATATCTATGGTCCGGTAGTAGAACACCTAAGAAAACCCGAACAATTACTGACCTTACATGGTAGTCAGTTGTCAACTCCTCAAGTCGCACACTCACCTTCTGACCCTTCACATCACTCAATAGTTGGCCCACCATCACCTTGATCAACACTCTGCTGAACTGATTCTGAATTGAGACATTAACTTTGGCTAGTTTCTTCCTCGTCTTCTTCGTCCTCAGCGGCGATCGACTCCAAGTCTTCTTCCTTGTCTTCTTTGTAGGAGTCTCTTCCTTCCTCTTCGACTGAGAAGAAGCTTCAATCGGACTTTCTTTCACATGGCTTATACCTTTCCTTACTATTCTTAAAGACTTACCTCTATCAAATAGCATTCCTTCCATACCCAAGCCTTTACCCTTCCTCAAATTCACTCCATCACCTTCTTTTTTTCTTCCATTTGCTAGTAAGAAAATAAAATAAATCATTTACCTTCAACGAGACAATAAAAACACACTAGAGCAGCCAGAGATTCTTCAACTCCACCCACTCTATGTTCTTTGATTGCCTCCCAAATAGTTCCGACCTCGCTCCTCGTATTATGCCAAAAAGCTAAGTTTGAACTCCTCTCCAGCTCACCAGAGAGCCCACGAACGTTCCACTTCCAACCTTCAAAAGAGGACACAATTGAAATAAAAAATGCACATCGTGGTGTCCTAAAAAACTCACAAGAAGGTCCTAACGAAGGCTTGTCAGAGTCCAAAAAGGGAGCTTATCTCTCTAAATTTAGAGAGAGACAACTTCACCATTTTTCTTTTAAAGAGAAACTTTCTCTATATAGAAAAGCATTAACTAAGTATTATAGCTTACTTGAATGATTCTAGATGTTATACAAAAGGTTCTTTTTAATCTTTCTAAATAAAAATAGGGCAATAGTAGCTAATAGCTACTATTGGCAAAATAATTCAGGGGATGGCTGTACTTTTCAAGGATTTAATTCCATGTCTTTTTTCCACCTGGCAGTAGTGGGAGAACATTTTCATTCCCATTGTACCCCTCTTGATCAGCAATGCACTTTGAAAGTTAAGGTGGTTTTTATTTTGCTTGATTTTTTGGGAGATAAGTGCTAAAATCATGGGGGAGTTGAGGTTTGATTTTTTCCAACCTCTCCAGATTATCATCTCTTTTTTTTCCATTTTATAAGATTTAAAAAACATATCTTTTATCTCCCATCTTTTATCCCAGATCTTTTCCAGAAGAAATTATTATACCTAAAAAAAAGATTACATCTATCTTCTGTCCCCATCCTAGAATCCATTCTAACTTTAGTCAATAAAAACATCTCCATCACGCCTACAGCGCCAAGAATGTTCGATCTTCGTCTTTTCAATTGACGAGCCATAACACACAAAAGCAAAGGGGGGAGTATAATCTGGATTACTGTGCGTCCATTTCCAATTGCAAACAATTCTTCTCTCATGGAATTCACACCGATCACCATTATCTTTCACGGGGTGTGGGATGAAAGGGACATCTATACAAACTACAAGAGTGCATCTTGAATTAGTATACGGGACCACAATTAGTCAATTGATTGATTTAATTGCAAATACACTCAACGTTGGTAAAAGTTCGAAGGTGGCTAGAATTTTCCTCTACAAAGATGGGCACGAAAAATGCAAATCAACAGCGCTCACAAAAGACAGGGACATGCACATGATATACAATGGATTCTCCAGCAATATGTATACTGATTGCTGCATACTTGTAGTCATTGAACCAAGACACACAGAGTTGTACAGCATGAATACCCTTGCTAGCCCGATTGTGGTAAAAGTTGGTCTTACATTTACCAGCAAGGATGAGATGAAGAAAGTACTAGGCAACCTAGCATTGAGCAGGAGCTTTCAGTTCAGAACCCCAACGAACAAGAAACAGTACAAAATTCGATGCATCCACGAGACATGTGGTTGGAAGGTTCGTGCGTCTACATACAAGGGAAGCGATATTTGGATTATTAGGAAATTCATTGATTTGCACACTTACTTGGTCGATGTAGTTATGAATGATCACTTGCAAGCTACACCCCTAATAATGAGTGGAATAGCTAAATCGTTGATTCGAACCAGGAAAAATGGGACGTGTACAGTTGGGGACCTAATGAAGCATGTTTAGAAAAAGTATAGGGTACACATCAGTTATTACAAAGCTATGAAGAGCAAAGAGAAAGCTCTTGAAGGCATGAGAGGTAGACCTGAAGATTCATACGCGTTCCTCTCTAAGTTTGCTACTAAGATCATCGAGAAGAACCCAGATATATATTAATAAACCGTCTTTTTTTTTATCTATACAGTGCAATTTCATATAGAATAACACATTAGACTGGTCCTGATCCATAGTACTTACGGATATATACTTCTGATATGTAGCATATATGTATAGGACCACACCTTAACATCTTCAATGCACTGAATATAGTATTCTTGGCTGACATAGAATTCAAATATGTAAGGAGCTATACTGCACAAGAGGTTGACGACGACGGTCGGTTTAAATATTTCTTTTATAGTTTGGCAGCATTGATTCAAAGTTAGACACATTGCCTTCCTGCCATAAGTGTTGACGAGGCATTAAAAAATAAGTTTGTTGGCACTCTTATAATTACATGTACATTTGATTCGAACTCTAGTATTTATCCCTTGGGATTTGCAGTTGTCGATTCCGAAAATGATGAATCATGGGGATGGTTTTTTAGGAAATTGAAAGCTTGTTTTGGTGATCACAAAGATCTCATGATTGTGCCGGACCGACACTCCAGCATTGAAAATGCATTTAATAGGGTGTACTCCGAAGCGCATCAAGCAATATGCATTTTTCACCTAATGAAAACATCAAGCCGGGGCACAATAGCGAAGCATTTATGAATACATACTTCAGTTGTGCCAAAGTGTACACACCGGAAGATTATGAGTACCATATTAGACATAATGAACAAATGTTCACTAACATTAGAGCTAAGTTGGAAGATGCTGGCCCTCATCGGTGGGCTCGCGCATTTTCAGTGAAGAATAGGTACGTTCTTATGACAACAAATGTGTCTGAAAGTTTGAATAAACACTTAAAGGATGCACGAGAGCTCTCGATTATAACTTTATTAGAAGTGGTCAGGAATTTCATGCAACATTGGTTCTTTGAGAGGAGAAATGATGCCGACTATGAGGTACAAGATATAAGATGGCGGTGCGCTAACCTGTTATGGGGGAATCTAGCAGCAAGCAGTCCTATGGATGTAAGTAACTTTATGTACATATTAGAATATATCATGAATCTATTCTAACACATTGTAACAAAATGTTTTTCAGATTGAGCCCGTTGACAACTCATTACACAACATACATGATGGTCGTAAACAGTACGAGTTTAGCTTAAGTGATCAAACATGCACGTGTAAACAATGGCAATTAGACCTTATCCCATGCCTGCACGCTTACCGAGTCATATCTTACAAATCATTAAATATGCACTCATTTGTTCATGAATTTTTCAAGACAAGTACAATTAGGAAGCTTTACATGGGCAACATTTATCCTATTGGGATGTCACACCACTCACTAGCAGATGGCGATGGTGGTAATGCGTAGGTTCAACCACCCAAAGTAAAACGTCCTATAGGAAGACCTCGGAAGTCGAGGATTCGTTCACACATCGAAACAGCAAGCAAGGTGAAATGTGGGAGATGTGGTAGGTTGGGACATAATAGGAGGACTTGCAAAAATCTGATCTAGCCATTAATTTTTTTATTTTCTTTTTACTACCATCAAGTTCTTTTTTCTATAGGTGCTGTCAGCAACTCATGTATTTTGTTTTATTGGGATAAGTACGTTTACGAATTTTCGAATTAGACTTATACAAATGAATCCTTTGGTTTTATGGTTGTTATATTCAAATATATTTTCTTAATATTCTGGACGACGTACGGTTATGTAAATGTACAACACGAATTTAAAACTATACGCCCAAGAACATAAATGTCAGGTTATATATTAAATCTTTTCTCTCAATATTCTAATAACGTACGATTTTTTAACGTACAACATGAATATAAAACTGTACGCCCGAGGGACATCATTTTTGGCAGTATGAACTGGGGGATTGCTTTTTTTTTTTTGTTTACAGAAGCGCCAATGCTACATATATGATCCAATTGAGGTTATTTACATATCGTTGTTAATCTATGTACTTAACAATTTGATCCCTTTGAAATAGTGTGTATATAAGCCGGAATAAAAACAAACTTCGTATTTCAATCCAAAACTACTTACATATATTCTAGTACGTATACTAAGAACCACATTTGTACGAAACGTATATTAAAAAAACCAGTCGCTCATCAGTAAATCGACTGAGGTCGTGCCACAACTATTCAGTCTACCATTTTAATTTTCTAGTAGATATTCACTCATCAACAACACAAGAGCAGGACTCTAATACATGTACATCCAAGTACATATGTTCAAAAATATCAAAACCATGAATAAACTATCAGCTAAGTTTGCCAACAAATTTAAAGCAATAATTTATCCTTTTTCAGCAGCAGTCGTAAAAAAACAAAAGAAACAAAACTAACAAGTATGTCAAGTTAACATGTTCAATATCCCCAAAACAAATAACTACTAAAACTCCATCTTTTCAGCATCAGCCATCAAAAAACAAAAGGAAAGAAACCAGATATAAGTTATCCAAGCACATGCAGATATAATTAAAAATATCAACATCAACTCTTCACAGCTGGCTGAGATGTAGGTCGAACGATGGGGCATCAAATTTTGGGTGTAGCGCTTCAGCCGGGTTTTTCCAATTTGAGCCTCTTATAACCTCAACATACTGTGCAGTTGCTCCTGATCCTATGGCTTGATTAAGATTTTTTCCAACATTAACCTAAACCAAAATAACATGTCAAGATGCGCACGAGATCGATCATTAATACATGAACAAGGCAGCACACACTACCTCTAAGAACGCGTGCCTTTGGTGACCCACCAGGGGAGCTATAATTTTTGTTTTTGTACACACCTCCATCATGGTGGGCGTGGCATTTTCCTTTGCCCCTCGCCGCTGGCAAAAAGATTCAAGTTAGGGACATGAATTGTTATGCAGATGATTCGCCAACGTCACAAATAAGGAAATATTACATATGGAATAATCCAATTAAAGTCAAATATAAAATAAAATAAAATCATTCAATACTCCCTCTCAAGTTGGTGCAAAGATGTTTGTCATAGCCAACTTGTCAATAACTCAGTCAAATTACAACTTGGGAAGCCCTTTAGTCAAAATATCAGCTGTTTGCTCTGTTGTAAGTAAGTATGGAATGTAGATTATTCCAATATCAATTTTCTCCTTAATAAAATGCTTGTCAATTTCAATATGTTTGATTCTATCGTGAAGAATCGGATTATGAGCAATGGAGATAGTAGCCTTATTGTCACAATAGACTAGAATAGGAGTTGCTTGTGTGATCTTTAGCTCCTCTAGAAGCCTTTGTATCCATATACCTTCACAAATTCCATGGGCTAAAGCTCTGAATTCTGCTTCAGCAGTACTTCTAGCTACTACACTTTGTTTCTTACTTTTCCATGTAGCAAGATTTCCTCCAGTAAACGAACAATAACCTGATGTAGATCTTCTGTCTGTAGAGCTTCCTGCCCAATCAGCGTCGGTGTAAATTTCAATATAAAAAATCTCATGCTTCTAAAACAATATGCCTTTTCCTGGATTCCTTTTAGGTATCTCAAGATTCTATTCACAGCTTCAAAATGAGTAGGGCCTGGAGTATACATAAATTGACTTACCATACTCACTGCAAAAGCAATGACTGGTCTTGTGTGAGATAGATAAATAAGTCTACCCACAAGTCTTTGATAACGCTCTTTATCTTTCACATCTTCCTCTATTTCTGCTTGTATTTTTAGATTTGACTCAGTAGGTGTTTCTGCTGTTCTACATCCCATTAATCCCGTCTCTTTGAGTAAATCAAGAATATATTTTCTCTGATTAACAAGGATACCTTGTTTAGATCTGGTGAATTCCATCCCTAGGAAGTATTTCAACGTTCCTAGATCTTTGATTTGAAACTCATAAGCTAGTTTGTTCTTCAATTCATTTATTCCAACTACATCATTGTCGGTAAGGATTATATCATCCACATATACAATTAAAACAACAATCTTGTTATTACCTGTATAATTGTAAAAGATAGTATGGTCTGCTTGACTCTGAGAGAACCCATAACTTTTGACAACTTTACCGAATCGTTCAAACCATGCTCTTTGAGATTGTTTAAGACCATATAAGGCCTTCTTCAGTTTGCAAACTCTGTTCACTCCAAGTTTTACTTCGAACCTAGGTGGCAGATCCATAAACATTCCTCTTCAAGATCACCATTGAGAAATACATTTTTCACATCCAGTTGATATAGTGCTCATTCAAAGTTAACAGCAACCAACAAAAGTACTCGAATTGAATTTATTTTTGCAACAGGAGCAAATGTTTCTTGGTAGTCAATACCATAGGTTTGAGTAAATCCTTTCGCAACAAGTCTGGCTTTATACCTTTCAATACTACCATCTGCATTACATTTTACAGTGAATACCCATTTACACCCAACAGTTTTCTTGTCTTTTAGTCTGTCTACCATTTCCCATGTGTAGTTCTGTTTCAGTGCATTCATCTCCTCCATGACTGCTAAATTTCATTTTACATCATTCTGGGCTTCCTGTATGTTCCTTGGAATAAAAATTTTATCGATCCCAGTGGTGAATGCTTTATGGTTATCAGACAATCTATGATAAGATAGAAAATTGGCAATTGGGTATTTTATACAATTACGAACTCCCTTCCTTTGAGCTATGGGCATATCAAGATCAAGGTTAAAAGAAGAAGGATTACCTGACTGTTCGGTATCATTCGTCGAGGATTCAAATTGATACAGTGACAAGTCCACTGTTTGATCCATACTATTTTGAATAGGTGTCCTCCTAGTATAAACCTGAAACTCGGGAACTTGATCAGGAAGTTCAATTAATGGTATTTCTTCCCCTGAAGTAGGACAATCTACATTTGGCATAACAAGACTAGGATTGACATATTAGGACAAATAATTTGAAGAGGAGACGTTTCCAAGAAATTTTCTTCAAGGTTAGAATTCTCCCCCTGAAGCAAATTTGGGTTGAAGAATGATTCGTTCTCAACAAATGTTACATCCATACTTTCAAAATATTTGTTATGAAAAGGATCAAAGCAACGATAACCTTTCTTATTTGAGTCATAGCCTAGGAAAATACATTTAATGGCACGTGGTTCAAGTTTTGACCGAGAAAAATTTGGGAGGTGAACATAAGCAATACACCCAAAAACTCTAATTGGTAGATCGGAATAAAGCCTAATAGTAGGAAAGTAAATTTTAAATAGACTCATAGGAGTTTTAAATGACAAAATTTTTTAAGGCATTCTATTAATAAGATAAACAGCTGTAAGGACTGCATCACCCCATAAATAATTAGGAACGTGCATAGAAATCATAATTGCACGAGTAACCTCCATTAAATGTCTATTTTTTCTCTCAGTTATTCCGTTTTGTTGGGGAGTATCTCTACATGTAGACTGGTGGAATATCCCCAGGTCTTTAAAAACTGTTTCCAAAATTTCATTAAAACATTCAGTCCCATTATCAGTGTGTAAAATGCTTATTTTAGTTTGAAATTGACTTTCAACCATATTGTAAAAACGAATGAAAATATCTTGAACATCAGATTTTTTGTTTAACAAATAAACCCAAGTTAAACGAATATGATCATCTATAAATGTGACAAACCACTTTTTTTCATTTTTTGTCAAAGTTTTAGACGGACCCCAAACATCACTATGAATTAAGTAAAACGGTTTTAAGGCTTTGTAAGGTTTTGACAAATATGTATTTCGATGATTTTTAGCAAAGATGCAATTTTCACAATTAAAAGTTGAACAATCAATTCCTTTAAATAAGTCTGGGAATAAATATTTTAAATACGAAAAACTAGGGTGACCTACCCTAAGATGCCAAAGTAAAATAGTTTCTATAATAGGAGAAGAACGAATACTACATAAACTATGAACTTTTTTATTACCAAAGGGTTCCTCTTCAAAATAGTAGAGACCTTCCAGCATTCTAGCACGTCCAATCGTCTCTCCCGACTCATGATCCTAAAAAGTACAGTAAGTAGGAAAGAAGGTAACACGATAGTTAGCATCTTCTGAAATTTTACTCACAGACAACAGGTTACATGCTAATTTTGGGACATGAAGGACATTTTTTAAAGTTAAGGTGTTATTTAAGAAAATAGTTCCTTTTCCTGCAATAGAAGTGAAGCTACCATCAGCAACTCTAATTTTCTCTTTGGAAAATAAAGGACTATATGAGGTAAATAACTGAGAGGAACTCGTCATGTGATCAGTTGCTCCAGAATCGATGATCCATGGAGATGAATTAAGACAAGATAAAGCCAGAGGATAATTACCTGATTGTGCCAAGGAAACACATTAGAATTACCAGATGATGATGTGATCTTTAGCAGTTTCAGGAGTTGATGAGTTTGCTCTTGACTCAGAGACCTATTGTCGCAACAAGGGCACTATTAATTTTAGTGGTAGAGTGAGGCTGATCATTACGTGAGCCAGAGACTATAGGCACCAAATACTGATAGTCTGCTATCTTAAAAAAAACACACCAAACAACAAACATTTGAATCAACTATCACAATTACCAAGTGACACAAAGAGTTGGACTATGTACAACTTAACCTTTGCGAAGACCGTTAGTTGGAACAATAATCGTTGTAGATTTGGTCGTCGTTATCCAGGTCACACGTCTATTTTGGTACTGAACAGTTGAAACAAACTGAAAGAAAGAAAAAATAAATTCTTACTGGTTTTGGATTCTCAAATTCTAAAACTGCATTTCTTCAATTGCTGAGCAAATGTATTTCAAAAAAAAGTTCAACATAATTTCTTGTTGCAAGCTAACTCCACACATGCGAGAAAGTTAGATTGAAATTGAAACTTATTTCACAGCACAAATTTCCAACTCATGGCCCGATCACAAATTTTCCTCTGAAAATTTCCATAGAAAAACAAATTCAATTTCTGCATTAAACTCCAAATCAAGCACTACTCAAAGTTTGGCTGCGATCACGCAGAAATTTCAAATTCCAATTGAAAAATAAATTCCAATTTCCACAGCTATTTCAAATCCCAATTGAAAAATAAATTCCAATTTCCACAGGGGCTAATGTTGATTGATCTAAAAATTAATTTCAAATGTTCAATTGCTCGTACTTCAATCAAAGTGCAAGTAGCTCCGAAAAACCCAAATACAATCACCGCCTTGAGTTTCTTACAACCTGTTGAAGCAGCTGAATTTGCAAATTGCAATTTCAATATTATACGCCCAAATATTTAAAAGAAATCTCACAAACTTCCAATTGATTGTTGATTAAAAAAAGTGGCCAAATGAAATCGAAAAAGCTTAGGGCCACTAAGTGCTCAGAAACCCAAACCCAAAAACCGATTTTAAATCGATACCACCACAAGGAACAATTAATCAATCAAAACAAAGATTAATTCCAAAGTGCACAAAACTAATTTGATTTCAAATACAATAGTTAGAATTGACCACAAGATCTCATCATCTGTTGCCACTATATCATTTATCTCAAGCTGCAAAACAATCACTTTGTATAGTCTCATTGGGTGAAATAAAGATTGAAACAAAATATCTATGAGATGCAGAACTTATCGAAGGTGCCTCAAAGACATTTGTTAGTAACTCTTTCCATTCTGGCTGAGAGTCAGACTCCCAATTTAACATCTGAGGCAGTGTATTGCCAGCCCGTGTTGCATAATGTGTCGGGGCTGCACTCAAAGTGGGTATGACCTCATACGCCCAAACCAACAATGCATAGACAAATCCAGCCATTCCGACAGTACAGTTCCCCTGTCCGACTCCAACATTGCATACATTCGATACCAGTAACTAATATGTGATTCGTTCTCATGGGTAATTATTGAACAGGTCGAGGTCGTCAATCATTAGCAGGTGATCATCCTCAATTGCAACCTTGTCCTGTTTTGATAATAAGAAACTCTCAAGGCAGTACAACAATGACATTTTCACCATGTCATCCTCAAGAGCTCTCCTATTGACCCTGAAGGCCATGTTCAACACAGACCTCTTGATCACTTCATCCTCCTCCAAGTAGTCTTTTCGGAGGCGCCCCCCATCCTTGATTGATGTTGTATCTATTTTCACCAATAGCCCACAATTCAGGCCTGTAATAAGAGCAAACTCTCACAGGCAGAAAGTCAACAATTTTCCACCAATCTTAAAGGTCAACTCAGGATACGTCTGGGGGTTACACTGTCATTGGATTAGGTGCAACAGTAGTTGGGATGATACTCATTTAGCTAAGAAATCTAGTAGATGCCCAAAGTAGGTCTCCCTAAACTTTGCTATATGCTGATCACCCAGGTTCTTTTGGATAGTTGCCATTACACCACTCCGACGGCACAAGTTAATCTTGATGGCTCTGGACCAACGTGAGGCCTTCATAAAATAGTCATTGTCCTGATCTAAATACAAGGGGTTAGTAGGTCCCAAACATAATAGCATAAAGCCATTTATGTATTTTGACACACCTACACACAGAATAATCAGTAATATATAGATCAACGACACCAAACTACTCGTACACACCAGGCTGTTATGGGACTGTACTCAACATTTTACATGCACGATATTCACTTCTGCAAATTTCCACAACAAGCACCAAACAAAGGGGTTGACAGCATAACAATGAGACACATTCACACATATACAAAGTACAACCAGGTACATGTTAGAAAACATTTATCGTACAGATCATAAATACCACACATGAGGGTATTCATGAGTACGCACCAGATCGTGGTCCTCCAATGCTTCAACAGGTTTGACCTTTCCCCCCTTCTATTCCCTTCTTTTTGGTTTGCTATCATGTTTGGTCTTCACACGCAATTAGATTAGTAGGTTGTCAAATCTAAACATCATACTATAAATTTTTAAATGTTCGATATGTAGGTAGCTTCGGTTTGTCAGCCCTAACATGTGGCTTCTTTAAGAGGGGATCTTCTCTGTGGTGTCTCTACTTAAGTTTGTCTCACGATCATCATCATCAGAATGAATTTCGGCCTTTAGAGAAGCACTTTTGGATTCATCACTGAATTGTAGATAGGAGGGAATCAATACAGCTATATTTTTTTGTGCAAAGGAATGATATAAACAATTTAATACCTCGGCCTCGGGTTCCACGGCCTCTGGCTTTTTCTGTCTTTTCAGAGCCTGGGTCGATGGCCCAGGTGTAGTCATTACAGCCTCTTCCCTTACTCGCTTGTTTCGAGCCATGTCTAACAATCCCTTAGTCACTGATTCTTCCAAACCTTTGTCAGCACTCTATATGATCACGCTAGGTTTGTGTGAAAAAAGTAATCACGCTACCAGTAATAAAATAACTTGTCACTTACATAGAACATACATACCACTTCGATCGTTGGTGTTTCTTTTTCTTGCTTGCCCTCGGTAAACTCCGGCAGATCTCAAACGCTCACTGGTTCTAGGTCTTTGGATTATTGGTTTTTTTGCCATTCGATTGCAAACGATCCGACGGTATATTCGACACTTCTATTTGAATAATTAGAAAACAACAAAATAAAAAATAGAGATTAAAAAATATGGTAGAACAAATCGCTTGGAAATAGGGATTTTTTGTTCGGATTCAACACTTTAAAATTTAAATTTAAAAGCTTTTCCCATAAGAATACAGTCTTGCTCGAGTTTTTTTGGGACATGCTCTTTTTGTTCCGAACGGGAACTCACCTAGATCGTGCGGTGGAAGGAAGCAACTTGGCATCAAAGCAAATTTATTTATTATTTTTAACAAAAGTAGTCCTAGTGTTCACCCATAAAAATAATTTTACAAAACTTAGATTAAATTAAAGTTTTTTTTTTTAAGGGAACTCCGGACCGATTAGCCAAAAATGACTTTAAGTGGGCTTATTCAAAAATATTGCGCGTCAATGGAGCTCTTCGAATTTGGACGTTGAAACAGATTGTCAAGCTTTGATGTCTGAGATTTTAAATATGTAGTTAGAAAAATATATTTGTAGTTATTTTTTTTAATAAATATTTGTAGTTAATTAATAGAAGGGAAGTTTTAAAAATAATTTAAAAAATGAATAGAATAATTCTAGATGTCTATGTGAACATGATAGTAACAGGTTGGTAATTTAATACATGATTCTCGTAACTTGACGATTTAGTAGATGTAGATCATAGCAAAATTTATAATATTTGGACCATAATTTTTCATTGCTATAAAGGCGATTCAAGTTTAATACAATTTATGTAGTTGAATAACCCTTCTCTAACCACGATGACTACATTCGTTTCATGTTTCTTTTTGAAAATTGGAGCTCGATCCCAATATCCTCTGGCCTATAATGATTTCTACGTAAATTCTCCTTCCTTTGTTTTGTTTATCTAACCATTTTTGTAAACCTACAATTATTTGAACAATCAAGACAGGATGCTTAATATATAAAAGATGCATTTTCAATATCAATTAATAATCGATTGTATTGACTAATATTTACCCAAACAGACTATTTTCTAACAATTAGTGTATGTATAATTTAAAACAAAGACATACATTAATAGAAATAACTAAATTTATACTTTAAATTCAACATCAAAACATCAATACTCAAACAACCATCCAAGAACTAGATTAATCGAAGTAATAAATACAGTATATCTAACTTGTATTTATAAAGTATACATAGACAAAGAGAGTTTATATGTTGACCATGTATTTAAATAGTAATAAAAAAAAATCAACTAACAAAACTCCTATATTAAAACCAAGCGTAAACGGACTGTATTTAGTAAAATGTGTAAATTGGAAGAAAAAATTCATGATTCTAGCAAAAACTAATGTAAACCCGAGACTAAAACTCACATTTGATGCATAAATATAAACCAATAAATACTATCGAGATATTCATCTTGTGTTAATACTGAAAGTTAAGGAGTTTTCAAAATTGTAATATGGCTTACGTCTCTCGCTACTAATTAGTCTTGAAATAGAATCTCATATGATTTAATATAGTATCGCTTTAGTAGTATAGTCGATTGACTTCAATCAATAACATAATACATTCACAAATTTTTTTAATTCAATTTTTGCGATGGAGTCGAAGCTTCACTATTAAAGATTTTTGCATTAGACTGAAATCCAAATGTTGAATTTTCCCAAAATTGTTCATAAAGAAGATGTTGATTTTGACATGTTTGTCTACTCGCTCTAAATTAAACATCTTTTCCAAACAAGCGAAAGTAAATAAACCCCACCATACTCTACTTGTTTCCCTCAATTGAATTTCCCAATAAGATAAGAATCCATCGCTGCCCTTCTCTAATTTCCAGTAGATTTTTCAATAGCAAACAAGAACAAAGTCATATTTTCTACTCTCAAGATCAATCATGGTCATTGAAGCTTGTCATTTCAATCTCTTCCATTCTTCTACTTCAGTTCTTATTTTAGCCAAATATCTTTTGCTAAAATTCCCACCAATAGAAAAATTTCTTTAATATAATCACTTATCAATACTACAATTACAAGAATAGATAGCGGACTAAAAAAATTGTAAAAAAAACACGGATGAAAAGATAGCGGGCTGAGTTTTTTTTTAAAAGCCGGACTTTGCCCGCCACCAAAGATGAGCGCCATTAATTGTTAACGGTGGCAGGCAAATATGCCCTCCATTAATTACTTTTGGTGGCGGGCTGTAATATGCCCGCCATTAATTACTTTTGGGGGCGGGCAATGCCCGCCATCTTTTGTTAATGGTTTTTTCAACCATAATTTCCCTACTTCTTTTTCACCTCTTCCCGCTTCTCTTTCTCCTCTTTCAACATAAACCCTCTTCTTTTTTACTTCTTCTCCTTTCTTCGACAAACCCTCTTCGAAAAATAGGCATTGTCCGCAACGTCGCTTGTGAGTAATCTTTCACTTCATCTTCATCCATATGTTTTTTATTGTTTTTGTTGTAGTTTTAGAGCATTCATCATTATTGTATTGTGATTTATTTCTATTTCATTTTCTTTCTTCCAAAATTTGTATCATGGGAAGGAAATTGAAGTTCGAGAACTTGGATTTTATTTTCATCTGCTGCAGGAGAGAATGTTTTAGTCTTAGAGGAGCTTCTTGATGAAGATGAAGTAATTCAGGAGTGTAAAGAACTTAACGGCCAACTTATTGACTTGTAAGATTCATTTTCTTTATTTATCGTACTCATCCATACTTGGCATATCTGATGTGCTATTTTTCTGGTATTTTCCTCTAATTTTTGAAGATTTGAACTTTAGGGTTCTATGTTTTCTCTTAATTTTTGGTGGATTTTTGTTCTTTTTTGTGCTATTGTTGATTTTATTACTCTTTTTGTGTTGATTTAAGTTTTGGGTTTAGTTGTTCTCGGTTTTTTTTTTAAGTCTTTGAACGATTGTTTAATTTTGGGTGTTTTTTAGTGTTTTGAAGATTTGATTGAATTTGAGAGATGGAGGTGTCGATTTCTCCTAAAAATACTAAAGAAGTGGTGGTAGAGAGTATCAAATTGCACAAATCTTTGCTTGTCTTCCTGGAATTGGAGGTTGAAGGAGCAAGGGTTTTGATTAGCAATATTTTAATTAGAATAAAATAGTATTGGTGGCGGGCATAAAGTGTCTGACATAATAAAGTATTGGTGGCGGACATTTTGCGTCTGCCATAATAATGTATTGGTGGCGGGCATTGCCCGCCATCATTTGTCTACAATGTCACCATTATTGATGGCGGGCTCTTGCCCACCATTGTTTTTAATTAACGGGGGGGCCTCGCCTGCCATTAATACTTAATATTCTACTAGTGAACGAATCTAATGTACCAAAAATGTGTAGGAAATATATTGTTTTAATCTTTATAATAACCTGAAAGTTTTATTCAAGGGTACTTACCACGAATACATTAACTATTTTGACTTGAATAAATTAAATGAAATGTAATTTCTTGAAAACGACTCAAATTTCATTAAATCTATTATTAAATACTTATCGAGGTTCTCATTATTAGAAACCGAGTTTAAATAATCAAACTACGGAACATAGTAAATGAGGTCCTAAGTTTATCAACCTTATGAACCATCAAATCTGCGAAAATAACAACATAGGTAGTTATCATCTGTCGAGTCCAACAAGATGACAAAGCAACCACATGGGTTATTTATCATATCTCAAGTCCAGCAAGACAGCAAAGCAACAATAGTGGTTTTTTTCATCCATATGGACCAGTGTGTCTGCAAGTAAACAATAAGAATATTTAACATCTCTCGAGACTAGCAAGTATGCAATAAAATGTTTAACAAGGTCATCAGCTTACAAGTTGTGACTCTCCCTGCTTGGAACTCAATCAATAGCCATTAGTGCCATCAACACACATGTCGTGGCTTCCGTTGCTATGAACTCAAGCAAAAGCTAACAAGGTCATCACCACACTAGTTATAACTCCCCCAACTAAAGGGATGCAAGCAAGAAGCTAATAAGGTCATTAACACACTGCGTGTGACTTCCCTTGCTAGGGACTCCAACAAAACTTAACTGTCATCAACACACATGTTGTGACTCTCCATGCTAGTTTACCGCACATGAAAGCTACTTACTTTGTATACATACAATATACTCACTCTTTCTTATGATATTGTCTGTAGCATGTTTTCTTTGAGGTAGATCAGGTGCTTAGACTTGGATGTATTCGATGGGCTATGCGAGGTGGAATTTGGTCCAGAGTGGTTTCAAGTTGTTATCTATTAGTGGTTGTTTTAAGCGAAATACGTAGAAGTTTTAGGGGTGCTACAAAATAACAATTTCAATAAAATATAATAACTTATTAGAGAATATGAGGTTTCATCTCAAAATCAATTGACAATTAGGTGAGTAACTCATATCTCTTATAAACATGTTGAAGAATCTTTACTTTTCCAATATTGAACAATTTACCACAAGGTGAGTATCTCCGACATAACTCTTTATCAATTTACAATGGAGATAATAAACATTCTTTAATTATAAACTATTAAGTCTTTAGGGCATCAACTCTAATATTGGTTCCCTACGTACGAGATAGAGTTTTTATTTATACAGTTTTCATTGTCTTGTGGGCTTGAACTTTATGGACCTTTAGGCATGATCATTAGACTTTTACTCATGACCTTTTCGATAGTCATTGAGTTTAAGTCTCATAGGCCTTTAGGCCTTTACTACATAGATTTATGCCTAGTTTACCTTAATTCCTAATTTTTTTTAAAAAAAAAACAACATTTAATCCAATTAATTTTGAGACAATATTAATTTTGTAATTGACTCAAAGTTTAATTTAACTTTATCATTAATTACATGTCAATTTGTTTAGTTGAAATTTCTAAATCATTATATATATTATACATTTTTTTAATACTACAACATTTGGTAGGGAGATTTAAACTTGCAACCTTATTTTTAAAAAAAATTAATTTAACCTTAATTTTTAATTTAGAAAATTTAAACTTACAATCTCTCGATCAAGAATAGATATGAATTATCCTCGCGATAACTCACTTTGACATATTTTAACTAGGTATTAGGCTCCCATCGTTAATACTTGAGAGTTTGCACAAAACTGTTTTAAACCCTTATCTTTTTTTGTTAAATATATCAAATACTTTCTTATTTTTTGGTTTCATAGTTGAATGGGCATAAAATACTATATATGATTGTATGGTCATAGACTTTAAATTCTTTCACTTTTAAATATTATATATAAATAAATAACAACATTTTCTCTTATATGAATTATATACCTTTAAATATTCTTATTTTTTAATTAAATATCTTCAAAGTTATTTCTTAACATTAAAGGGTATTTAGTAAAAACAAACAAAAATAATATTTCTCGTGCCTAGGAAGAAGAAAATAATGAGTTCGAGTTTCCAAACATTTTTTTTTATTAAAACTAAAAAAAAAAGTATTTGATTAATGTATAAATATATATATTTAGATAGATGGAGCAGCATATTCACACTTTTATCTTTTTTTTTTTTTTTTTTTTTGAAACACACTTCTATTCAACTATACTTACTTTAACTATAAAATTAACTATAAAATTGGTAGTTGATATGTTATTAGTGACATGTTTCAAAACTGTAAAAAAAAAATAAAAAAATAAAAAAAAGAAGAAGAAGATAGAGAGAAACTTGTTTGAGGAATATATTTGGTCACACCACTAAGACCAACCATTTAAAAGAAACAATTTATATATAGTTGGGTTGGATTTTGGCAAAAGTTTGTGTGTTTGCAATTTGCTTACCCAACAAAGCACCAAAAGAAAATATTTTTACATCTAAAACCAGTAAATGTAAAATTTTCCTCCAAAATCAAACAATTTTTTTTTTTTTTTTTTGAGATCAAACAAATATCAACAAATATGCTGTATCCTACATTACTTCATATTCCAAATTACAATAATGAAAAATTAACCCCCAAAAAAAACAGAAATTTTTAAGGTTGAAATTGAATGGGCAAAACAGCATTTCTATATCCTCTGCCACTCTTTTCCAAAAGAAAAGAAAGATCTTCGCACTCTGTTACTGCAACCCTCAACCTCATTCTCGCCGCCGCCGTTCTGCCGCACCGCCGCCTGCACCGCCGTATACAGCTGCAGGTCGCCGGAAGAATCCATCGAAAACGACCTTCTAATCGGCTGCACTATAAACTCCTCATCTTTCTCCCTCATATCAATACACTCATCGCCCCTACTCGTAACCTTCGCCGGTGCACGGCGGCGGTCGGGATCCCGACCCAGTTCAATCACAACAAAATCCTCATCCGGGGCGGCGACGGGGCTGAAATTGGAGGCAAAATCTGAACTGGGTCGGATTCGATCGGCCGGAATCAGCCAATTTTGTGCAGAGATTGAAGTTCTGCAAATTGGGCAATTGGAATTATTTTGAAGCCAAATGTCGATGCAATCGATATGAAATAGATGGCTACAAATTGGGATTTTTCTCAATTTCTCCTCCGGTTGAAATTCCGTCAAGCAAACGGCGCATTCGACGGGGTTTGTGGGGTTTTTGTAATGAATGAGTGGGATTGATCGGATCGTTGACGGGTCTAGCCCACGTGGCTCCGCCGGCTGCCGGAGGATTAATGCGTCGTCGCGGCGGCGTGAGAGGGAAAAGCGGCGGAGGAATTGGATTCGGTGCCAGTTGAGACAGCATTTGATAACGAAGATGTAATAGGCGACGAGTAAAAACGCGGTGGCGCAGATTCCGATGACGGCGACGGTGATGATCGGGAAACTGGAAACGGAGGTGGAAGAAGGAGAGATTGGGGTTTCGGCCATTAGAGAGGAAAATTTGGAGTTGCAGAGTGGAAGAGAGACTCTGTTTATAAGAGAGGGGAAACTTGGAGAAGACGAAGACTGAAATTTCGAGGACTATGATTTTTTTATTATTTTATTTTTAAAAAATATTTTTTTTAATTCTTATATTTTAAAATTATCATTTTATACCGTTCCCATTTGAATGATGTTCATTTCTAATATTAAGATAACAAAATCTCCATAACATAATTTTGACTAGATTAATTTTTAATTCAATTTTTTACAGATTTTTTTGCCATCTAAATATGGTAGGATGAGTATATTCTATGACATTAATAGAGGTGTTTATAGATATCAAAAAAAGAAAATTTAATTCAATTACTTTAGTTTTGATTTGAATTTTTAATTTTGAGAAACGATTAGTTGAATATATAAAATAGTTATAAATATAATCGTTTTTTTTTTAAATAATTAGCAACTATAATCATTATTATTAGTAATATTTTTTTTATAATACTATATTAATAATACATAATACTATATTGATGAGTATTAATAATTATAGATGAGTTCAATCCATGGTGGACACCTACTTAAAATTCTATGGATTTCTTTGACATCTAAATATTATAGGGTCAAATGGTATATCAGGAACATTAGTCGAGATGTGCGTCAGCTAGCATAAACAATTACAGATACCAAAAAAAAAATATAGATACAAACACTTTAAAGCTTGTCTACATTGTAATTATTTTGTGACGACTAGTACAATTTTTTGAATTATTTTTTTAAAATATAATTTTTTTTTTTAGATCAAAAAATAAATAAATAAGTAAACTAAACAAATATAAATATTATAGTTTTTCCTTTATTTAATTATTTTTGGAAGTTAGAAAAAATTGTCTTGAAATTACGTAAAACAAAATTAGATTAATATGTGGGTAGCACGATGAACACTAATTTAAAGGAGTTCTTTTTTGTTTTTTGTTTTTTGTTTTTTGTTTTTTTTTTTTTTTTTTAGAGAGAAAAGAAGATAACAATTACACTGAATTAAAATCTCCCGAACAGGTGGGTAGACTCTTTACTAATTTATCTAAATAACAATTTCCACAAAAATCTAGTAACTCTTTCATTCATTGATGTTCTTCGAGCTCGACAATAGCAAACCGCGCCAGATTATGAGCTAACCTGTTAGAGTTTCTTCAACGATTCTCCCCACCTCTGAAAGATCATTTGCTCAATTTTGAAGTAAATGTATTACTCGTAAGGCATCAGATTCAACCTCAACTCTTTTGAAACCCAACGTTAAAGCAATCTCCACACCTTCATGAATAGCCATAGCTTCTACAAACTCCGCATCCACAACACCTAATATTGGTTTTGAAACAGCAAACATAACTTCGCCCTTCCAATTTCTAGTAATGAGGCCTAACCCACTTCGATTCTCGTTAACCTTGGTGGCCGCATCTACATTTATTTTGTAATTATGTTGTAAAGGCGCCTTCCATTTTCTTGGAGTCCTCTGCTTTTCCATGCTCAGCTTCGTTAATTGGTTCACAACTCTAAAATCCTTGATATACTGCAAACAATAATAACAATCATTGAGATGTCCTTAATTATTCTGCCTATAAAAGCCTTCAAATTTATTATGGAGCTTCAGATTTCAGACGTTCCAAATCCTCCAACAAAGCATAAAAAACTCTTCCATTTGCAAAGAGTCCAAAATTTTAAAAAACCACAAGAGCAAATCCTCGACATTCATCGCATGGTTGGGGAAACCTAGGTGAAAAGAAGGGGAAGGTTTCCAAGACTCCTTTGCTCACTTGCAATCCAATAAGGCGTGAAAGGGAGTTTCCTCCTCAATATGGCAACACTTACAAAGTGCATCTCCCTTCATTCCTCTTTTAATAAGATTTATTTGTACAGGAACAAAATTATTAAAAATGCGCCAAATAAAAATCTTTACCTTGTTTGGAATTTTCGCATTCCATAAGAAGTTCCACCAACTTCTCGAGAAGTCATCATTGGATGAAGAAGGCTCTCCCCTCGACTGGATCCCAAGCCAATGGGCTAATTTCACTGTAAATACGCCATTTTTCTCATAGGGCCAAAGGATCTTATCTTCCCCCACAAACTTTGGTCTTGGTAGGTGAAGAATTTGGTTCACATCATCATGACAAAAGAGTTGTCTAATTTTTTCCTCATTCCATCCTCCATCTTGTCTCAAAAGGTTAGAAATCTTCATATCTTTGTTAATTCCAACAGAGGTGATTGGTTTTAGTGTAGGGGATCTACAAAGCCAATTGTCAGATAGAACATGCACTCGTTTGCCCTCATCGATTCTCCATCGCAAACCTTTTGATAAAAGCTCCCGGTCCCACAAGATGCTTTTCCAAGTAAAAGAGCTATTATTAATCTTAACCTCTTCGAGAAAAGAGCTACCAAGATAATATTTTGCTTTTAGAACTTTTGCCAAAAGAGAATCTTGAGTTGTAATCAAGCGTCAGCCTTGTTTTGCCAAAAGAGCTTTATTGAAACATTCTAAATCACGAAATTCAAGACCCTCATTTCTCTTTGGGGCACATGCCCTCTTCCACCACCAAAATCTTGAGATAATCCTATGACAGTCCTGAATGATGGATTTAGGAATTCTAAAGCAATTCATAGAGTAGATGGGCATAGCTTGTAGAACAGCTTTAATAAGGACCTCCTTACCTCCGACAGAAAAGTTCTTATGATTCCATTTAAAGAGAATCTTCCAAATTTTGTCTTTTAGAAATTTGAAAGACACTTTTTTTGAATTGGGTAAAGAAAATGGGATGCCTAAATAGTGCAAATGGCAATCCACATGTTTAACCTAAAGCTGCTGTATCAAAATGTCACTAGTTACCTGATCAGTATTGGGGCTGAAATTAATGGCGGATTTCTCAAAATTAATTTTTTGTCCAGTAATAAGAGAAAAAAGGCACAACGCTTCCATAATATTACATGTTTCCTTTATATTTGCTTTGAAAAACAGTAAACAGTCATCTGCAAAGAAAATTTTAGTGATTATAGGTGCTGTATGAGCCACCTTAACCCTTGTTATCTGTTTTTTCTTCTCCATCCAATTTAGAATACGAGCCAGACATTCAGTACAAAAAAGGAAAAGATAAGGTGATAATGGATCACCTTGACGGAGGCCACGGGTGGGAATAATTTTTCTTTTTCGTCTCCCGTTAATGTTACAGGTGTAAGTAACTGAAGTTACACAACTCATAATCAGAGCAACAAAACCATGAGTAAAACCAAGGGCATAAATTGTTTTAAAAAATTTCATTCCACTCTATCATAGACTTTACTCATATCAATTTTAAGTGCAGCATGACCTGTTTTGCCTTTTTTTCTTTTTTTGCATATAATGTAAACATTCAAAACCTAATAGGGCATTATCAGAGATATTTCGACTAGGTAAAAAAGCACTCTGACAGGGAGAAATTATGTTTGGCAACCAGACTCGTAATCTATTTGATATAGTTTTTGAAATCAGTTTATAAATAACGTTGCAAATGCTTATAGGCTTAAAATTTTTCATGGAGCAAGCATTTTTATTTTTAGGAATTAGGGTGATAACTATTTTGTTGATTTCGTCCATGTGAATATCATTATTGAGAATGTTTAAACAGAAACCAACAACGTCCGTCCCTACAATTGACCAATATTTTTTAAAAAATAGAGCAGTATAACCGTCGATACCTGGGGCTATCGATGGGCCCATGTGTTTAAGGGCCTCGATAATTTTATCCTCAGTAAAAGGTTTCGCCATGATAAGCTTCTCTTCTTCCGAGAAAGAATGGTGCACCGCATCATAAAAGTCTTGCACTGTACTTTCATCTGCACTTGTATTATTAGATGCAAATAAGTTAGAGAAAAAAGAACAAACCTCACTCTCAATTTCTTTTTCGTTGTAAGTGAAACTCCCGTCATCACTTTGCACTTTATCAATAAAATTCACTTTTCAGCGTTGAGAAGCACAAGTGTGGAACCATTTAGAATTTCTATCTCCCCACTTTAGCCAGTCAACTCTGGACCTCTGTTTCCAGTAAATTTCCTCCTCAATAAGAAGATTTTCTAAGTTTTGTGTGGCTTTTCTTGCATCGCCGTTACTAGAAATCGTATTTTGAAAAGTCATACGTGCTCTTTCAATTTTATCGCCATAACCCAGAGGGGTTCTTTTTCGTAGTTATCATTTAATTATGATTTATCGAAAGGTGATTAGACTATTTTTGGTTTTCTAACTAAAATGTGATTGCTTTTATATATTCATTTAATTATGATGAAAAAAAAACTTTTTTAGTACGTAAATGTTCGGTCAAATTTCAATTCAGTTTTGAGTTTGAGAAATAATATTTTTATCCCTTCTACTTCAATAATGCACTATTTTCATTTCAAAAGAAATAAAAAATAAAAAATAATGTGCTATTTTGATCTTTGAAATAAAAGAATTGTTAGGAACACAAAAGGAAAATTTACTAGATTAATGGTTTGACTAACTTTAAATTTAATAAATTAATGATATGGTTATATTAGATTTTATTTTTAATGAAAAATAAATAATAAAAATAAAAAAAATTTAAAACACATGCATAACAAACTTAATGAACTTTTCATTTTTAGATAAAAGAAATATAGTGACTTTTCCTTTTTTTTTTTTTTTTTAAAAAAACAATGTGATTATATCTTCAAAATAAAATTTTCATTTTGAAATAACTTCAAATCTCACCACTTCTCCGCTTTAAACATAAAATTATTTCCGATACTCTGTTCATGGAAATCCGCCGCCGATTACTACACCGAGTGGGACGGCTTGATCTCCTACTATTCCTCCGGCAAAGTTATAACCCTCACCCACCCCGGCGTTATCTTCGGTCCCGATTTCATCTCCAACACTTACAGATGTCTTGTACTCGAAAACTTGTCCCTTCTTTAGTTCCTAACTCTTAAGATTTTGTTTGATAATCATTTTATTTTTTATTTTTTATTTTTAAAATTTAAGTTTATTTTTACCCAAAATTTCTATGCTCCATTTTTTATCTATTTTTTTTCGAAGAAAGTAGGTGAATGTTAACCAAATTTTAAAAACAAAAACAAACTTTTAAAAGTTATTTTTTTGTTTCTAAATTTTAATTTGATTTTAAAAAATATATAATTAAGATATAAATATCTAAGTAAAAAAAATTATATATTAAAGTAGTTGTTATAGGTTTAAATTTCAAAAATAAAAAAAGTAATCTAAGAAATTGGTTTTAATTACATGTGTACTTGAAAATGAATGGGGAATTGGGAATGTAATGATGGCCATCATAAATTGGTGCAATAAGGTTGAACATGAATTAATTGTTTAAGTTTCTAAAAATAATAATAATAATTGTTTAAGAATAAAAATTAAGGAAGATGGTAAATTGGTAGATGAGCAGTCTCCACTACAAATTTGGCTTTTTATAACATTCAACTCACCCACGAAATGAAAAGAATTTCAAAAAATTGTCATAAAAAACAAAAAACATATGTTTTTTATGGAGATAGAACGATTGTTTTAGAGATAATGAAATTTATGACAATTACTAATTACATAAAAGGTGCGATATTATAATAATTTATCATAAAATGTGCGATATTATAATAATTTGTTTTACATTAAAATTATGACATTTTAATAGTCTTCATACATATATGACATTCTAACAATTGTCATCGAAGGTTTTTAATTGAAATTATGACAATTTAATATTTGTCATTAAATTATGACACTCTAACAATTGTCATCAAAGGTTTTAATTTTTTTTTTGTTGAAATTATGATAGTATAAGAATTATCATAAAATGGTGCCTTATTAATAATTCTTATAGAAGATTATGATATTTTAATAATGGTCATATATTATCTTACATAAAAAATGATTTAGCTAAATAAATTTTTGTTAATTTGAATGCATTTTTTTTTAATCCTTAACTTTCCAAATCTTCCTCTTCATTTTTTTTACCGGTTCGGGTTGGGTTAAATTTAGCAAAATCGATTAATCCGGGTTGGTTCGCGGGTTGTCAAATTTTTTTCTCGGGTCAACCCGAACCGTACCGGATTTATTTATTAGGCTAAATTATAGAAAATATCTCTATACTATGGAAGTTGTGTCAAAAATACCCCCAAACTTTAAAAAGTTTCAAAATTACCCTTGAACTTTAACAAAAGTTTCAAAAATGTCTTTACCGTTAAAGTTTGATAGAAACCATCCAAGTTTGGTTTCAAAAATACCCATAAACTTTCAAAATGTTTCAAAAATACCCTTGCCTTCAAAATACATTGAAAATATGAGGAAAATGTTAAAGTTTTGTTTCAATACTATAGATATTTTATCATGTGTATTTCTAACGTATTAATTATTTTTAATGTAAATATTAATTTTTTATACTTGAATTGTGATGAAAATCCCACATTAAAAAATATGATGGTACCTCCTAGCATTTATAAGATTAATGAGTTACTCTCTTGTTGTCAATTGCTTAATATTATATCAAAAACTCATTAAACTCAAACAAATAGATGTTTTGATATCTCCTGACATTTATAAAATAGATACTCTATTCATTGTCAATTGATTTAGCTTTCAAATGTATGTGTAACAGAATTATTCTAAAAAATTCAAGCTTAAAATTGATATAACAACGATAAATTATCTTTAAACCTTTGAATAATTGAGTAAATTCTTACCTCAAAATAATCATTTATATTTCAAAATTCATCTCAACTACAATTTAGACCTCGTTTGATAACAATTTCGTTTTTAGTTTTTAGTTTTTGTTTTTACTATTTTAAAGACAGGTTTGTTTGATAACCAATTTTGATTTTGATTTTTAAATTTTAAAAATGTTTTTAAAATATTAGAGGAATTCTAAAAACTAAAAAAAGTAGCTTTTAAAAATAAGTTTTTGTTTTCGTTTTTTAAAAAAGTATGAATAAATGAAGAATAAATAGTAAAAAAACTAAAAAAATCAAAACAAAATGTGATATTTGAAAACAAAAAACAGTTATCAAACATGTTTTTTAGTTTTTAGATTTTAGAAACATAAAACTAAAATGAGTTATCAAACGTCTACGATTTAGATGAGAATATTAGAGCGGTATTCATTTTTTTAAGAAAAAATAAATTAAATAATTAAAATAAAAAACCCTATTTACGGGGCCAATTTTTTGTTAAAGAAGAAATAGGAAAGACGGTGTCGTTTTGGCGTTTGGGCAAAATGAACAGTCTCCCTAAAGCTCGCGAAAAGACGAAGGAAGACGGAAAAAAAAAAGAGAGAGAGAACCTAGGGCACGCGAGCAGCCGATTGATGATGCCGATTGGTACAGTCTGAAGCGCGAAGGTGAGTTCCTCCCATCCCTAGACTTGAATTTGGCATAATGAAGGGAAGGTTTGGAAGTTAACCAAAACAATGGTGTTTTCTTGTACATATTTTGTTGAAGGTCGAAATCTACAACCGAAGAAGATTTAATCAAAACAAAACTGTGATTTCAAGTTTGAATGGCTTTGAAGAGGAAGGTGAGCAATTTAAGGGTTGGGGGCTGGTTGGGGTACAATTCACCCAACTTTAAATGGTTGGTTGACTTAAAATTTTGGAATAAAAATTAGATATATGTTTTGGCTACTCTTTTTACTTTTGTTTTGAAGTTAACTTGTAACATCCAGCCTTAGAATTTAGGTAAAATGGGAAATGAAACTCCCTGCTTTATAGAGTTACTAAAAATAATCAACAACCAAAACTAGCCACAGTTGTATAAGTTCCATTGTATTCACTTTTATTGTTAAATGGGTTGTTGTTTTTTTCTTGCACTTGATACCACAACTTTTAAATTACATTTTCAAAGGTTAAGGAAAAGAAAACCTTTAATCTTTTTCAACTTTTTTTTTTCTTTTGTTCTTTTGCTCAGTTTTGATTTAGGGATTAGGGAAGTGCCAATTCTTTGGTTAATCCACCCCCCAAAATTATTTTACATCTATAGCTTTCTTTAATTTTGCTTTAATTACCTAACCGCTGCTTATTTTCTTTGGAGTCTAACTTTGGGTTGAAGTCAATTTTCTTAATTTACTTATTTTAATAGTACTTTTTTACATGCAAATTCATGTAAATGTGAGCTTCTAAAATAGTTAATTTTGAACAATATTATATATAATAAAATTACTTTGTTGGCCATAGATTGAAAGTGCAATGGAGAAGTCGTGGATGAAAGTGAATAGATTGTCAAAGGAATATGAGTTGGGGGTTGAAACATTCTTTGACTTTGGTTTGCAACATGCCAATGAGTCGAATTTACTTAGATGTCCATGTTTAGAATATGGGAACCATATGTCTACGGATGTTTCAACCATTAGAACCCACTTATATGTCAATGGTATTGACCAAAGTTATAAGATATGGTTCTGGCACTGTGAAGTTTTGGACACCAATGATATTAGGCATACATTTAAGGATGGGATACATGAAAATATCGAGGAAGACAATAATTTGTTCAATGTTATTGACATGGTTGAGGCTGCACATGACCAATCTGCACAAGGACCTGAGATGTATGATAATACATTTGAGGAAGCTAAGAAACCATTGTATACAGGATATAATAGATTTACTAAGTTGTCTGCCCTTGTTAGATTCTACAATTTGAAAGTGCGATTCGGGTGGTCTAATACTAGTTTCTGAACTATTAATTGTGTTACGTGAACTCCTACATGAAGACAACGTGCTGCCAATCTCCATGTACAAGGCCAAGAAAACCTTATGCGGTCTAGGATTGAACTACCAAAAAATTGACGCATGTCCGAACGACTATTGTCTGTATAGGAAAGAATTTGCTAAGTGTACTAAGTGTCTTCATTGTAATGTATCAAGATGAAAATTACGTAAAAATTCAAAAGAAGAGAAGAATGGAATAGCAGCCAAACAAATGTGGTATTTTCCTATTATTCCTCGATTTTTAAAGATGTTCAAAAGCACTAAACATGTGAAGGACTTTGTTTGACATACAATTGATAGGGTTGTAGATGGGACTATGCGACATCCTGCTGACTCTCCTGCTTAGAGGTTGATAGATCACTTGTGGCCAGAATTTGGTTTCGAACCAAGAAACCTTCATTTGGGGTTGTCCACTGATGAGATTAATCCATATGAGGATATGAGCACTAAGTACAGTTGTTGGCCAGTGATTACTACAATATACAACCTTCCACCAAGGTTGTGTATGAGTAGGAAATTTTTTATGTTGTCAATGTTAATATCTGGACCAAAACAACTGGGATACGATATAAATGTATATTTGGCTCCTTTGATAGAAGATTTAAGAGTTTTATGGAAAGATGGGGTGCAATGTTACGATGCACATAAAAAAGAATTGTTCACTCTAAAAGTGGTGCTACTTAGGATGATCAGTGATTTTCCAGCATATGGTAACTTATATGGGTGCAGTGTCAAAGGTTATAAAGGTTGCCCGATATGCGGTGAGAAAACTAATTGAATATTGTTCGCTAAATTCCAAACACACAATTTAAATAAAATATTAAAAGGCAGAATAGTGACGTGGCTTGTCCAATGCTTCGCTAAAGCGAAGCTTCTACTTCGCTTCTGGCGAAGGGTGTGTGTGTAGGAATCTCGAAGAATGTGCAAGTAT
>JBBMKA010012222.1:0-34016 GCA_037833695.1 Sechiopsis laciniata
TAATCAAATTCTAGCTTTTCTCTTGGTTGTTCCCAAATCCATAAGGAGGTGTTAATCTCTTAATTCAAGGGTTCTTGTTTCATTATAAGCTTGGATCTTTGGGCTGAGAATTAGGGTTGCCTTATCAAGTCATCTTCTAACCTTTAAAATATTTCGTTATTCTAGGCTTAAAACCAAAACCCAATCCAACTGAATTTGTTTACTATTTTGTACTGTCTCTTAAGATACATCGGATAATTACTAATTCCCTGTGGAGAACGATAAAATAAATACTTATCACTCGCTGTAATCTCGACTGTGTATACTTGCGTAATAATGCGATTTGAGAGGTAGAACCTAGTCTCACACTTAGAATTGATCATTAGAATATTTATAAACCATAATCGATTTCGCATCATTAACTCATTCCAATTAGTGCTTGCACAAGTTGACACTAGGTTAACAGACCCACACAGGTCGGCACTGGGCTAGTGGACATACATGGGACAATGCCAGGTTGGCAGACTAATACGAGTCAAAGCCTTACCGACCCACATGGGTCTTTGATGGGCTAGCTGACCCATACAAGTTAACACTTTGCCATAGGTGGCTATCAACTTACAATAGAGGTTGGCACTGGGTTAGCCAACTCACACAAGTCAGAACCTAGGCTATGGGTGACACTTGACTTGTCGACCCACGCAAATGGCTCCCATCATATTGTCGGGCTTTCCTTCATTGTGCCTTTCTCCTTCGAGCCAACTTAACTTCCAACACTATGGTTATGGTCAGTTTAAACGAGCGTTAACTATCTACTTTGGGTTGCTTAAATCTTACTTGGACATAGTTAATGTTTCCCATTAAAGAGAAAAAGAGAAAAACAAAGGTATGAAGTTCAAATTTGAACCATGTACAAAAGAATGATCAATCTGACATTAGAAAGAGAAGTTGATATGATTTTTTTTAATTCAATAATTTTCGAGAAGAAGATTTGAACTTATAATCTCATAGTTATCTAGCCGTACATGATGGCAATAAAACAATGCTATTGTATGATGACACTAGAGTTATATTTCTTCCACAATTTGATATAAATTCATGTGCATTTAAAATAAATAAAATGTCGACCCTTTTTAACAAATAAGATCACAATAAAAATAGTAGTTCGGTCACATCAATGTACCATGAATTTAAATCCCCACCTCTAATGGTTATAATTTCAAAAAATAAAAAAAGCAAATTAAAAAATACAAAAAATTGAAACATAAGCGCGTCAGAATTAGAACTTCTAGTTTGTCGGCAACCTTCTTAATTTTGGGACTTTTGAATCGGGTCTCAAACTAAGGTGTTTCCCATATTCCGAACTCCGAAGTTCTGCAGCAACTGATATACCGTCGAAGGGTTCGGAACAATCTTCCGCTTCCTTAATCATAAAAAAAATCCAGTCCTCTAAAGGTGCCGAAGCAGCTTTCTGATTCAGTATCTAACGCCAAGGTTGAAGAAGCAACCCACAAATTCTCCGCTAATTTTGATCATGACCTTGGGGCTTTCTCAATCCTCATAGCTGTCAGTAAGTAAGTTTCTCCGTTTTGTCGATTTCGAGTTCAATTAAGCCAACTCGACCATTTTTTGAACCCCATCTGGGGTCAAATAGCAACGATCGGGGGTTCTCTACGACTCCTGTTTCTCCGGGTTGTTTTATGTTTTTGGCCTGATTTTCTCATCTTCTTGGAATACAATGCGGATGTGATATACTTATTTCTCTTATCTTAATCAACTGCAGGTATATTGACAGCCTCTTTGAAAGATGTCCAGATCCATGTTTCTTGTGTTTTTGTTCGTTTTTCTCATTATCACTTCTCAGTTTGAGTGGAAGCAACAATTAGTACCTGAGGTTGATACCACGGTAAACTCCCAGAAGCAGCCACAGCTATCAACGAGGGAAGAAGCAGTTAAGGAAAAGGTAATAAGCCCTTCACAATAACTACATCAACCTTTCCCTTTTTTTTAAAATGATCTTGAACTTGTACTTTACTAGGATCTAAGTTGAAATAGTGTTCAATATCTGCATGTTACTTGTGAAGGAGGACTGAATTATTAGTTAAGGTGCATTGGGGTGTAACGGGTAAGATACATTTCTAATCATGTAATGAAGCGATTTCTTTTCCCTGGGTATAATTTGATATTGCGTGTTAAATAGAGTGTCTGGTTCAGATAGGAGCTTAGTACAGCTTTAGCAAACGGGTGTATTATCAATAATTTTAACTCAAGAGTTTGAGGAGTTTTACCTTTACGATAGGACTAGTGAGCCCAAAGTTTTATAGTCACCTTCAAATTCGTTGACTAGTAAAAAAGAATCTGATGTCCTATTGTCAATTTTCTTTTTGGATCTCTTATATGATCCGAAAATGCAAGATTCAATTTTGTTTTTATAGACATGACACTTAAGTTAAATAAGCGAGCCTTTGCTGTTGAATTAACATTGGGTTTGACGCAGCAATTCTAACTATTGCCAAATCAACGCTTGATTTTTTAGTGAAAGGGTCTACCTATCAAAATGTTATGAGTCCTTGCTTTAAATCATAATATTTCATTTATTGGCAAGCAAGACACTCTTTGAAATAATGTTCGAAGAAAATATCTCTATTTAGTTTTTATATCTAACATGAAGAAAATGTCTCTATTACCAATTAGGTGATATCTCATGGTCATGTCATTAGTAATAAGTAAGAGAATTTGTGAGACTTTGTTAATAAATAAAGAGCGTTAAATAGAGAGGGTGGGGAATGAAGAAGGTAGGCAATAATTTGGTAGTGAACTAGGGCTTGAGAGAGATTTCGAGAGTCCAAGTACCTTGAATACTTGGGTATCTTGTATTTCATTATCCTTATATTTCAATATATTTGGATTCTAAAAACTTGCTTGTGCTAATAGGGAAATGAAGAAAGAACAGGTCCTAGGTATACTTGAATACTTGCAGTTGCTTGAGAAGTATCCAAATATGACCTGAATTAAGACACTTTAGGTATGTTTGGATAGAGAGTTTGTGATGATTTGTTTAGTGGTAGGTCTTGGGACCCACCTTAATTTAAGTTAAAATAACTTATGGATCCATTTTTTTTAAAAATATTTATTTATCATTATTTGGGTCCACAAAGATGACCCACCTTAATTTAAGTTAAATGCTTTTTACATTTTGGCCCATAACTTTAAACGTGAAGGGTTACGCCTTTAAGCCTTTGAGGCGTTAGCACTAAGTTGTATGCCTCCCTCTATTCAAAGAGGCGTAAGCCTCATTTTTACTATCAAGGCATATGTCTTATGGCTTTTTATTCCCACCTTGCCTTGAGGCACGTCTCGAGGTGTATGCTTCAACTAATTTTTTAAGCATTGATCTTCTCATTTTATCTTTGGCTATATATCAGGTTTGACAATTGTCCATAAATTATGCCTTTTTTTTTAGTTTCCAAGTTGTTTTAAATTAAACATTTTTGGCAATTTTGATTTTATCTTAAAGTTGGAAGACATTTGAAACCTCAAAAGCTTAGGAGTAGAATTGAAATCCAGTTTCATAGGGTTGACTAAAGTAATTTAGGTTTATTATATGAATGTGTAGGTAATTTGTTGAGAGTTAGTTACAGTAGTTTGATTATAAATAAGAGATGTTAGATGAGGGGATGGTAAGCAATTATATGGTGAAGTCTGATGGGTTTGGGCCTTAGAAAAATAAGGAATACTATAAGGGCATTTGGACAATTAATTAGGGAGTTATGATATTTTGTTATAAATATGGAGGTTGAGGGAGAGAGGAGGTATGCAAATATTTGACGAATCATTTTGGACTTGAGAGGTTATTTTCAAGAATGAGAGGTTTAAGTACCATTCAAAAACTTAATTAGTTTGTAATTCATATATCTTTCAGTTTCCCATATTTCAATATAATGTTTAGGTTCTAGTTGGGGTCCTATTAATTGGTATTAGTGCCGTCGATTATGGTGATGATGGAAGAAGATGTATGTGTCATTCGGGAAGGGTTGGAACGAATGATGTTGTTGATTGATTCATTTAGTGCAGAGTGGAGGCAAGGTACAAAAGAAATCAAAGAAGATATAAATCTAAAGTTGTTCAGAAATGGAGGAGATTATAATTCTAAAAAAAGAGGAAAAATGGCAATTGAAGAGGTCGTGGATATCGTACCCATTGTGAAATCAGAATCTGTTGGTTTATGTTTATTTTAGTATTTTCATCATTTTAATTATTTATTCCTTTTAGGATTATATTAAATATTATTTTCTATCTTTTCCTTTTATAACTAGGTAGAATCTTTTCCTTTTATGATTAGGTCATCTTTTCTTTTTATGATTAGATATTATATTTTCCTTTTATAATTAGGCCATCTTTTGTATCTATTTAAACCCATTGTTGGGTTCACTATTAAATGAAGAAAAATTTAGAATAATTTGAATTTCATCTTTCAACATGGTATCAGAGCCTCAAATTTTTCCCTTCGATCCGGGATAAACTTTTTCTCTTCTCCTCTTCCCTTTCTTTTTCATCATCTTCTTCTTTTTTTTTCTTTAAAAAAAACATAAAAAAATTCATCCTCTTCTTCCTATTTTTTCCTTTTCTTATCTTCAAAAAAAAAAAAAAAAATCCTCTCAAAACCTTTTCTCTTCCCCTCCTAAACTCTTTTTTCTTCATAATCATCTTCGTTTTTTTCCTAACAAAAAAAATCTCTAAAATCATCGCTTTCTTCTAAATCTTTCTCCAAAATCATCGCTTTCTTCTAGACCTTTCTCTGTGTATTTTTTTTCTTCCAAATCTTTCTCCAAAATCTTCTTATTTCCCCTTCAAATCCTTTAAGATTTTCTTCCTTCATACCTCTATGTTCTCATTTTATAAGATCGTAGAAAATCCAAAATCTCACTACCAATTTTCTACCCTCTTTTCAAAACTTTTTTTCTCTACAAAATCCTTCAAATGAATTTTTTTTCTCCATTCTCCTTTTCCAGCTGGCCCTAGCATCTCCTTTTCCAGTTGGCCCTAGCATCTCTTTTTCCAGTTGGCCCTGGCATCTCCTTTCCCAGTTGGCCCTGGCATCTCCTTTCCCAGTTGGCCCAGATTTTCCAATTAGCCCTTACCAGATTTCCCAATTCGCTCTGACTAGCATTCCTAAATTGGTCCTGCATTCTCAAATTGGCCCTGACCAGCATTCTCAAATTGACCCTGACCAGCATTCCCAAATTGGCCCTGACCAGCATTCCCAAATTGACCCTGACCAGCATTCCAAATCTTTCTCCAAAATCTTCTTATTTTCCCTTCAAATCCTTTAAGAATTTCTTCCTTCAAACCTCTATGTTCTCATTTTATAAAACCCTAGAAAATCCAAAATCTCACTATCAATTTTCTACCCTCTTTTCAACACTTTTTTTCTCCACAAAATCCTTCAAATGAATTATTTTTCTCCATTCTCCTTTCCCAGTTGGCCATGACATCTTCTTTCCTAGCTGGCCCTAGCATCTTCTTTTCCAGTTGGTCCTGGCATCTCCTTTCCCAGTTGGCCCTAGCATCTCCTTTCCCAGTTGACCTTAGCATTTCCTTTTCCAGTTGGCCCTAGCATCTCTTTTCCCAATTGGCCCAGATTTTCCAATTAGCCCTGACCAGATTTCCCAATTGTCTCTGACCAACATTCCTAAATTGATCCTGTATTCCCAAATTTGCCATGACCAGCATTTCCAAATTGGCTCTGACCAGCATTCCCAAATTGACCCTGACCAGCATTCCCAAATTGGCCCTGACCAGCATTCCAAACCTTTCTCTAAAATCTTCTTATTTCCCCTTCAAATCCTTTAAGAATTTCTTCCTTCAAACATCTATGTTCTCATTTTATGAAACCCTAGAAAATCCAAAATCTCACTACTAATTTTCTACCCTCTTTTCAAAGGTTTTTTTTCTGTACAAAATCCTTCAAATGAATTATTTTTCTTCATTCTCCTTTCCCAGTGGGCCCTGTCATCTCCTTTCCTAGTTGGCCCTAGCATCTTCTTTTCAGTTGACCCTGGCATCTTCATTGGCCTTGACCAGCATTTCCAAATTGGCCCTGACCAGCATTCCCAAATTGGCCCTGACCAGCGTTCCCAAATTGGCCCTGACCAGCATTCCCAAATTGGCCCTGACCAGCATTTTCCAAATTGTCCCTGACCAGCATTCCAAATCTTTCTCCAAAATCTTCTTATTTCCTTTCAAATCCTTTAAGAATTTCTTCCTTCAAACCTCTATGTTCTCATTTTATAAAACCCTAGAAAATCCAAAATCTCACTACCAATTTTCTACCCTCTTTTCAAAACTTTTTTTCTCTACAAAATCCTTCAAATGAATTTTTTTTCTCCATTCTCCTTTTCTAGTTGGCCCTGACATCTCCTTTCCAAGCTGGCCCTAACATCTTCTTTTCCAGTTGGCCCTAGCATCTTCTTTTCCAGTTGGCCCTGACATCTCCTTTCCCAGTTGGCCCTAGCATCTCCTTTCCCAGTTGACCCTAGCATCTCCTTTCCCAGTTGGCCCTAGCATCTCCTTTTCCAGTTACCCTAGCATCTCCTTTCCCAGTTGGCCCTAGCATTTCTTTTCCCAATTGGCCCAGATTTTCCAATTAGCCCTGACCAGATTTCCCAATTGGCTCTGACCAGCATTCCAAAATTGATCCTGCATTCTCAAATTGGCCCTGACCAGCATTCTCAAATTGGCCTTGACCAGCATTCTCAAATTGGCCCTGACTAGCATTCTCAAATTGGCCCTGACCAGCATTTCCAAATTGGCCTTGACCAGCATTCCCAAATTGGCCCTGACCAGCATTCCCAAATTGGTCCTGACCAGCATTCCCAAATTGGTCCTGACCAGCATTCCCAAATTGGTCCTGACCAGCATTCCCAAATTGGTCCTAACCAGCATTCCCAAATTGGTCCTGACCAGCATTCCCAAATTGGTCCTGACCAGCATTCCCAAATTGGTCCTGACCAGCATTCCCAAATTGTCCCTGACCAGCATTCCCAAATTGTCCCTGGCAGCACTCCCAATTTGTCCCTGGCAGCACTCCCAATTTGTCCTAGGCAGCACTCATCCAATTTGTCTCTGGCAGTACTCATCCAATTTGTCCCTGGCAGCACTCATCCAATTTGTCCCTGGCAGCACTCATCCAATTTGTCCATGGCAGCACTCATCCAATTGGTCCCTGGCAGCACTAATCCAATTGGCCCGAACAGTACTCATCATCCCAATTCACATCATCATCTCAATTGACGCTTCATCATCACAATTGGTGCATCATCATCACAATGACCAACTCTGATAAATTCAACGCCAAGCTTGGCTTGTATTCCATATACAATCCAGCTTGAGGGGGAGTGTTGGTTTATGTTTATTTTAGTATTTTCATCATTTTAATTATTTATTCCTTTTAGGATTATATTAAATATTATTTTCTATCTTTTCCTTTTATAACTATATAGAATCTTTTCTTTTTATGAATAGGTTATCTTTCCTTTTATGATTAGATATTATATTTTCCTTTTATAACTAGGTCATCTCTTGTATCTATTTAAACCCATTGTTGGGTTCACTATTAAATGAAGAAAAATTTAGAATAATTTGAATTCCAATCTTTCAAAAGAATCCAATTTCCAAGAAAAACAGTTGAAATTCACAAAAAGAGAGGCAAGGTTGAAGAAGCTAGGGCTAAAAAAGCAAAATAGTGGAAGAAACATGACCGAAAGAAAACAAAAAAAATTCATTTCTTGAATTGAAGTGTGGAAAATTGTAGAAACAGTTTTTTACCGAAGTTGGAAAAGCAAAATGGTGGAAGAAATTTGTGTTGGATTCTTGTGTGTCTAGAAAGAAGCAGAAGATGGATGAAGGATTGATGAGAAAGGAAACCTTTAGAAAATAATGGTGTCATTCAAGGAAAAAGAAAATGATCTCTAAACAAAGAAACATCAAGAGAAGTATGGATTTTCATTAAATCATCAAAGAAAGACTCAAAGAGTGACCTCCAAGGGAATTATTGGTCGAAAAGAAAGGTTTGCCAATCTCCACCGGTGAAGAAGAATTGAAAGGAAACATATTCGTGGGCGAAGACCTGCGTGGTGGAAGAACAAGAGATAAAAAGAAGAGTGGAAGGTTAAAATAAAAAAGAGATTTAGGAGGTTGAAAATGCTTTCGAACACATACCATTCCAACCAAGGTAGAAATCCTGGAGATTTTAGCAAAGCATCCAGACAATGAAAAGCTCGATTTCGATCCTAAACTCGACCTCTACCTCTCAATGGTTAATTCCTCACTGCTGTGGAAGTTTTTGTCAAAGGTAAAAAAAAAAAAAAAAGACATGTCGGGTATTTTTTCGTAAAAAATCACGCAACACAACCCAACTATTGTTATTCTTCAGGAAACCAAAAAGAGCTCGATGAGTAGAAGTTTTATCAAATCTTTATGGAGTTCGAGGAACATTGCATGGACTTCTCTAGATGCCATTGGTAGAGCTGGAGGAATTTGTATTCTTTGGAAGGAGTCCTTGTTCACTTCCTCGGATATTGTCAAAGGTACTTATTCTCTCACTATCAAACTCTCTTTGGCTAACGGTTATCATTTTTGGATCACGGGCATTTATGTACCGAACAATTATCGTGAAAGAGAACTCTGTGGAAGGAGCTTGAAGGGTTAAAGCCTAAATGTGGTCCCAATTGGATTCTTAGGGGAGACTTTAACATTACTAGATGGCCTTCTGAAAAGTCTAATAACAGTTTGAATACCAGAGGGATGAAGAAGTTCAATAATTTTATCTCCAAGGCTGATTTACTTGAGATTCCATTAACATATGGATCATACACATGGTCCAACATGAGGGAAACTCTTGTGATGACTTTGATTGACAGATTCTTGCTCACTGACTGGTTGATTAGTAAATTTGCCAGTGCCAAAGTTAGAAGATTAGAGAGGGTTACTTCAGATCACTTCTCTATTTGTCTCACTTTGGGCAAAGAAAGATGGGGGCCCTCACCATTTCGGTTCATTAATTCATGGTTGGATCATCATTCATTTGCTCTTATGCTTGAACAATGGTGGAAAGGGAATGGTCTTTGTGAATGGCTTGGGCATGGTTTTATTAAAAAACTTAAAGCCCTTAAACACCATGTTAAAGAATGGAATCACAATACTTTCGGACATCATAAAGCATTGTGTCTTAGCCTCAAGGAGGAGTTGGATTCCATTGACAAGATAGAAGAATCGGCCCCTCCTTTACCTCCCGACGGTTTTCAAAGACGTCTGGAGATTAAGGTTGCCTTACAGGATTTGCTATCTAGAGAAGACTCTCTTGGGCGTCAGAGGTGTAAGGCTCAGTGGCTTTCTCTGGGTGATGAGAACTCTTCTTTTTTCCACAGATGTGTCTCTGCAAACAAATGTAGGAATACTATTGTTGAAATCACTGCTCAGGATGGTAGAAGCCTGCCTTGTCACTGACACTGATATTGAAACCGAATTCCTGAACTTCTATAGAAATCTTTATACTAAGAAAGCTATAAGAGACCCATTGCCTGATATTGCGGATTGAAGCCCTATTTCTGATTCACAAAAAGAATTACTTGAGACACCGACTTAGGGTGCAATAAGACTCCGGGACCTGATGGTTACACTGCTGAATTTTTCAAAAAATCATGGATCACTCTCAAGGATGACATCAAGATTCTGTTCAATGATTTTTCCAAAATGGTATCATCAATTCTAGTTTGAACGAAACTTACATTTGTCTTATCCCTAAAAAGACTGTGAGTCGAACCGCTGCAGATTATAGGCCAATCAGCCTCACCACTTGTTTATACAAGGTTATTGCTCGTGTCTTATCAGAGAGGCTCAAAATTGTTCTTCCTTTCACTGTCACTAACTATCGATCTGCATTTGTGGCTAATAGACAGATTTTAGATACTATTCTTATGGCTAATGAGCTCATTGATGAATGGCAGAGAAAATAGAATGATGGCATTGTGGTTAAGTTGGATATTGAGAAGCCATTCGATATGGTGGATTGGGAATTCCTTGATGACATTTTGCACAAGAAAGGGTTTGGTTTTGTATGGAGGAAATGGATCAGAGGTTGTTTATCTTCATCTAATTACTCTGTTATCATCAATGGTAAGCTTAAAGGAAAAATCAGAGCTACTAGAGGTCTCAGACAAGGTGATCCTCTCTCATCTTTCTTGGTTGTATTGATCACTGATTACTTGAGTAGACAAATTAAACTATTTGAAGACAGAGGGCTCGTGGAAGGCTTCTCGGTTAGTCACAATAATAGATTGATATCTTGCACTCATCTTCAATTTGCAGACGACACTATTCTTTTTTCATCTATGAAAAAAGGATCCCTGGATAATTTGATTGATACCGTGAAAAGCTTTGAGAAGGCTTTTGGCTTAAATGTTAATTGTGAAAAGACTGTATTACTCTCTACGTCGATCTGGATGATACCAAAAGAGTTGCTGCCACTTTTGGATTCAAGGTTGAAAATTGGCCAACCACTTATCTGGGTCTCCCCCTAAATGGAAACAATGAATGTGGAAAAGATTGAAAAGCGCCTTCAAAACTGGGGCACATCTCATATTTCCAAAGGTGGTAGATTGACTTTCTTACAAGCCACTCTAACTAATGTGCCTATTTATTATTTGTCCCTTTATCTTGCTCCTGCCAAGGTTACAAAGATGATTGAAAAACTTTTTAGAAATTACCTCTGGAGAGGAAAGGACGGAGGTAAAGCGAGTCATCTCATTAGTTGGGACAAGGCTAAATTACCTATTGAAGAAGGAGGTCTTGGTATTATTGATATACACAAGAAGAACATTTCTCTGTTAGCAAAATGGCATTGGAGATTCTATGATGAAAATGATGCTCTTTGGAGAAAATGCATCGAGATAAAATATGGCCCATCTTAGCACTCTTTTATTGCTGGCCATAGAGGGATTAGACTATCCAAGGGCCCATGGAGAAACATTGATGGATGGAAGCATCTGATTCTCTCCAATATTTCTTATAAAATCCGTTCCGGAGAGGACACTCTCTTTTGGCATGATACTTGGAATGGTCTTGCTGCTTTGAAACAGACCTACCCTCTCCTTTATAACCTCTCCTTGATTGAGCAAGCCAAAGGTTAGTGACTGTTGGGACACAATCAATTGCTCTTGGAACTTAAGGCTCGAAACCATTGATATTGTTGTTGGGATTGATTCATGGGTTTGGTCCGTAAACAAGGATGGGGTTTTCACGGCAAAATCGCTACTGAACCATCTTTTGTCCTCCCACAATAAGGAAAAATCTGATTTCTATCTTGATATTTGGAGTGGACAACAACCCAAAAAAGTCAAAATTTTCATTTGGGAACTCAGCCACGACGCTATCAATTCTCATGATATTCTTCAAGCTAAGAGGCCTAATATGGCTTTGTCTCCAAGCATATGTCCTTTATGTAACAGAGATGAAGAAACACAAATCCATCTTTTTAGCAATTGTACTGCGGCTAATGGGATTTGGAAAATTTTGCTTAATAATTTTGGATGGAGACGGCAAGACCTGGAAACATTAAAGAATTGCTTATATACATCATTCATGGTCACCCATTCAAAGGTGAGAAAAAAACTCTATGGCTCCATTTCATCTTTGCATTCTGGTGGAAACTTTGGTACATGCGGAATGAAGCCATTGTTGTAGACAATCATCAACAAACTGAGAATATCTTCAACTCAATTACCTATCTGGCCATGAATTGGGCCCATTTATCATCTCCTTTCAAAGATTACAGTTTATCTACTTTATTATTTCATTGGAAAGGATTTTTGTAATTAAATTGACCTTTTTTTTTTGGTAACTTTTCATTTTATCAATGAAAGTTTTCTATTTCTAACAAAAAAAAAAAAAGAAAAATGTTTCAGAAAATCGCGTGTGATGTGGAAGAAGTTGAAATTGCGAGAATCCACTCTCGTAAATTGTAAACCGAACAAACACGGCCTGACTTGGTTGCATCTGACTCATGTTGGTTAATCGACCCAAATATGACGAAGAACAAAAAATGTCAAGGATGAAAAAATGGCTAAGATCGAAATGAAAAGTGCGAAGGTAATCTTGTTGTTTATTTCGTCATTTGGGGGCTGGTCAACTTTGTTTCTACAAATGGGAGAGATAATTTGGGGAAATCTTTCTAAACGGATGTACAACAAACAATAGGTTATCAATTGACAATCTCTTAACTTAAGACTTAAGCGGTGGAATTATGGGCTTCATATGAGTGGCTGTTCGCAAGATTCACACGTATCAGGTTAATTAAGATTTTGATTGAATGAATAATGATGTGGAAAAATTCACAGTTTTGCCGAAGTGAAATGTATTCCAACTTGACTAAATGTGTGATCTCCTACAAATGCGCAAGTATACGCAGTCTTGTTGCAGCAAGTTTTTAAAGTAAGTGTAAGGTCATTCTCCACAGGGATTTTTAGTCTTGTTTAAAGTCGTTTTCCTGCAAGAGTCGACGTAACAGTGTTGTTGAAATAAATGAGTGTTGTTTGCGATTAAATAAGCAAATAAACAAGTAACAAGTTAAATGTATGAGGTGAAGTATTGGAAGGGTTAAGGTTTTCAGGGATTCACTTCAATGAAGCAACTAACGAAGACGAACACTAACAGAGATCCCTTGGTTCTCTCGAACACTGGCATTCGGCTCTCTCGAGCACTTAATTCGATTCTCTCGAATCCAAACAACCATTCTACCAATTTGGCATTAGGCGAACCTTATCTCTAAGAGTTCTTTAATTCGCAAGCAATCTTATCTCTAAGCAAGCTTGACAGTCCTAATGTTATACATGCAAGTTTGCTCGATTTTAACTCTCTCGAATTAACACATAGTTCATACAAATAGGTTGTTAATGCAATGTATGTTAATTGAAAAGCAGCATGCATAATATGTTCTGTTCGCTAACTATTTTGCTAACGCGAAATCCCCTACTTCCCCAAAACCTCCCTACAACAAGTTTAGCTACTCATGGCAAAAGAAGACAATTTGAGAGTAGGTGAAGAACTAAATGACATGTTTAACATAAGCAAAAGATAAACAGAAATGACAAGTAGAGATTAGAAAATTCCTGCAACAACACTAAAGCTATTGTCTTGAAAGCAAGGAAACTCTAGCTACGCCTAACAACAGAGCCCGGCGAAATCGCTCGTGGTTGGAAAACTCAACGGAAGTAAAATTTTGATCGGACGGGAAGAATGGAAACAAGAAACTCTTAGAAGAAAAATTTGCTTTTTTCGACCCTGAATTCGAGAATGATCTCACCTTATATATGTCTCCCGACAATTCGCTGCAACATTTATTCCACGATCCTCCCTCTGCACAAAGGCTACTCTGCTCTGCTCTAACACTTGTCTGCTCCACGATCCACTTTGTCGAGTGCATCAGAGCTGACACGAATCAACGGTTGAGATGAGTTGTGAGTGGTAGATCTTTGTCACGTGTTCCTGGAATAGATATTTTTCTTTCCCATCTTTTTGCTTCGCTTCATTGTCGCTGCTACGATCATACGTTGAATTCTTCAGGTTACTTTAAGGGCTTTAGCTTTGATGAAACGAACTTCCCTCCTCTGCTATCCTTCAGTCTGCTTTCCTTTGCTCTTGCGAAGTATACTGCAAACAAACTACAAATATCAATTCTTTTAAAACCCTTAGAAATATTTTCATTCAATTTGAGCATGCTTTGCTGCAATTAACTTCTGAATTTCATTTCTAGCATACTTTTGTTAGATATTTTGCTGTAAGCTTTGTTTTAGTTTGTGGGAGTGAACTTCTATACTTAATCAGTCCATTTCAGCATTTCTCTTCTATAATTATCTTAATTTAAGCTACTTTAACTCTCAATTTTTGAGAGTTATCACACTCCCAAACTTGCATGATTGCTCGTCTCGAATAATAGCTTAATTAAAAATATTTGCTTTTTTGCTCTTTTAGCGAATTGTTTCTTGTTACTTCTGCACAGCAAATCAACATTACCCTCTAAAATAATTCAAATAAATTTAAAAATGAAACTCTTCTATAACTGGGCCATGTTGGGCAAAACGTTTAAGTTCAGAAACCTTTGATTTAGCAAGAAATTTTTTTTCAAGTTTCAACATTTCACAGTTCCCTCTTGGCCTAGAACTTTAACTTCATGGTTCTAAAAACTTTCGCTAATCAATTGGAATTAACTTCGCTTTAAGCTTTCGCTCTCTTTATGCTTGGTATTTCTCGTCTTTTGCCGAAGTGAATACTCTCCTTTTACATTCGCTGGAGATTCCTCACTTACGGTTTCCTACTATCGTTTGCTGAATTTTCATCGAATGAATTTATGATACATACGCAATGTTAAAGCAACCGACCGCTGAGAAATGGTCCCAGGACTTAGGCTACTAGCCATTTGATTCACTTCACTCTCATATTTTGCTTTGGGAAGTTTTTTGAAATTTTTCGTATTTTTATTCAATCCAAGTTTTGGTTGCAAATCTCACTTTTTACTTCAGCGAAATGGCGACTAACCAATTAATTTTTCTATGTTGAATCACTCCTGAAGCCTGTTTTATTTTATGCGCTTTTTGCGAGCATATTTCATTTTTCTTTTCTTCGGCAAACTCCACCCCCAAACTTGGACTTTTCATTGTCCCAATGAAAAACACTCAGCACCCCCAAACTTAAAGTTCGCAAAAAGTTTAAGGCTTGGTTAATTCTAGTTGAGTTTGCTCTGGCTAAAAGATTTCCTCAAAATTAAGTTTCTACACTTGAATTTGCGAAAGTGAAGACTAAGGCTTGGCTCACTTCGCTTAACGTTTCACTCCAGCATCGAAGAGTTAGACAATTATTTCATAAATCAATAAATTTGAATGACTAGAAGAAATGTCCATTGGACGCGCAGAGAAACAAGAATGAGACGAGAGTGAATATCATTGCTTATGATTAAGTATAGTTTGCTAAAATTGAAAATAAAATGAAATGAGCGAAAGTAAAGACAAAATTTAACAAAATGATAGGGTTCAAAGAGAAAGGGACTTCCATCTATTGCTCGGGAGGATCTTCGCTGGATTCTTCGGGGAGAGGTAGAAGTTCTGGAAATGGCGGTAGCAGAATGAAGGGCTTAACAGAAGAACTTGCCCTCGCTAAAAGAAGTAGTGATGAAAGTTGCGATTTCCATCCCTGATCTCCTTAAGCAGCTAGAGCTGTTCTTCATTTCCGCTGGTCGAACCGTTAGCCTTCTTCGCTGAGTGAGCTCCTCTCGCTGCTGTCTTTGGGGCGAAGCTCAGAGGTTTCTTCTTGGGCAAAAATGGATCATTTGGCTTGCCCTTTACCCCTTGAAATAGGCAAAGCTCTGGGATGAAGTGCGGGAAGAAGAAATGGCTCGCTTTTCGCCCTTTCCAAGCTCGAATCTCCCTTGAAATAATGTGGCCAACATTGATGGATAGGCCGGCAATGATAGAGCTGATCAGCAGCGCTCGTGGAACTGTCAAGGTGGACTCGTGCGAGATAGGCATCAAAGAAGACTTAAGGAACGAGACCCAAATTCGACTGTCTTCGTTCAAGTTCGCCGTGTGGAAACGGCGAGACTGAGGCCCTTCGTCCCACACTGCTCCTTCTACGCCGATAACTTCTAGGCAAGTCTTGAGATCGTCTTCGGTGTAGTTGTCCAGCAACTCCTCGTAATCTAATTTTTCGTTGCTCAGCCTGAAGAGTTCATTCCACGCTTTGGGAGCCCAGTTGATTTCGTGACCGCGAACTGTTGCACTATACTTGGCTCGCTCAAGCAGACTGGCATAAAACTCGATCACCCAAACTCCCCTTGCTGAACTAAGCTCAGTACAAAGATGCCTCCAACCTCGCTGTTCTATTTGTTCGACCACAGTTGTCAGGAGCCCTTTGAGGTCTGGATTGAAAGATTACTCAGACAAGAACTTCTTCGATTGATACTCGATGATGTTCATGCTGATTATTTCATGCCTCTTTTCGGCAAAGCGAGCCTCCATGACTCCGCTAGACTCTCGACTTCTCTTAGTGGGCTGCTTCGCTGGAGGCAAGGGAGTCACTAACAGATCCGTGGTCCTTTTCCTTTTCAACCTCAGAATTCCCTTTAACTGCGCGCTACTTGGAGCCTGCTTTGGTTTTGATTTGTCTTCCTCCCCAGAGTCCGAAAAAGCGAGAATTCCCTCATCCAATTCAAGTTCCAACCTTTTGACGAGGATTCTTGCCCTTCAACTTGGCGGCTTCACTGTTGGTTGGATCAGCAGCAATTTGACCAGGTGTTAAATGTGCGTCATCTCTAAAAGCTGGCAAATCCTCCTACACTTCTTCACCGGAGCTCGCGAAATGTTCTAATTCCTCGACGAATCGCTGACTTGAAGCTGCATCCGAGTCTGTTTCCTGCAAATTTCCCTCAGATTCATCTGCAGCTTCTTCTCTCTGCTCGCTTTCTTGGTTCACTGAACCCAGCACCTGGGAGTTAGCATCATTCTGGCGAAGTGCTAGTTGTGCATCATCCGCCACTGCTTCTGGGTCCTTTTGAACCCCTGCAGATCCTTGCTCAAAGAGCTCGCTCATGAGGCTTTCTTCAGAGACGCTCTTCCTCGCTCTACTCAATGACCAGTGCCCCCGAGGCTGATGGCATTTTTAAAGTTATACTCCTCTCGGCCACTGAAGTCTAAGGAGTCTCTCTGACTTTGGCAGAGTTTCGCTCCGCCCTTTGTTGCCTCCTCGCAGCGGCCTCTTCTTCTTTCTTTTTCTCCCTTTTCACCTTTTCTTTCCTCTCCAAAATCATTTTTTCTCCACCTTAGTTTTCTTTAATTTTGCCTCCAGCTCTGCCATTCGCTTCCGCATCGCTTGCTCGGCGGAGTCTTCTAGCTCAACGGCCCTCTTCTTTACGACAGGTCGCTTCTACTTTAGTTCTGCAGACTTAACTAAACTGGCCTCTTGATCAACCCTCTTCGCTTCAGCGGGCTTGGTGATCAACGCAGTCTTGGCGAATGTTCCACCAGAGGTTTTCTCCGAGCTTCCCTCGCTCTTCAAAGCCACTTTTGTCGCCTCAGCGACTTGTCTTTTCCAACCTTGGCGACAACCATTCCTTTGCCCACAGAGGGCACAATCTGAGTCTTGGCGACTGGTTTCTCGGTCACATGCTTCTTCTCCCCAGAATGCTGCAGCTTTGCAGACTTCTTCAGCACAATCTTTTGCCTGATTCCCACAAAAGGAGTCTCAGAAATAGCAATGCTAGCTTCCACGTTGCTCGATTTTTGCATGCGCTTCTTCGCGGCCGCGAGCACGCTCACACTCTTCTCAGGTTTTGCGACCTTTTCGGATGAACTGGGAACGGTGGGGATTCTTGAGGCCATTGGAAATTGGAAATTGGTTTAAGTGTGGGAAAACTTGGCAAAATTTTTGGCGAAATGGAAGGATTCTTGTGAGCTCTAAAAATTTTGGAAGCGTAAAAAGGAAAAATGAAATGGGAAAGGTGTATTTATAAGCCTCGACTCCGCACACAATAAATACCTCGGGAAGCAACACACTCGAACGACGCTCGGCGAAATCCTGACCGTTAGATTGAAAGTTAGGCAGCCACGTGTTTATCGAGATCTAGAACTTTTAACACGCGTCGATACACGGATGACAGCTGGAATTTCGCGCCTGTTTTCTTGTGACAACACCCAATCCCAAAACTTGGCTTCCCCAAATTACATAAATTGCGACTTGCATTCAACTTCCCTTTTCAATTGAGTTTACTTCGCTACAACATTATTCTAACCTAACAACTACATAAACCTAACAATAAAAGATGTACAGGGTGTTCAAAACTTACCTGGCCTTGGAGATGGAGCATTAAAGAATTTGAGAAAGATAATTCCGTCACTCCAGCCAGCTGGTTCACTTACTCCTCAATTAGCGGAGCGAAATTCGCTTTTGCAGATTCTTCGCCATAATAATGTTTGAGTCTATGCCCGTTCACTAGAAATTCTGTTTGGTCAGAAGCATTTTTCAACATGATAGCACCATGAGAACGTACCTGAGTGATCTGGAATGGACCTGACCATCTGGACTTCAATTTTCTGGGAAACAGTTTAAGCCTTGAATTGAATGGCAACACCTTTTGTCCAACCTGGAATTCCTTGGGTTTGATTTGCTCAACGTGCCATCTTTTGGTTTTCTCTTTATAAAATTTCGCGTTTTCATAGGAAAACAACCTCAATTCTTCTAGTTCCAAAAGTTGTAAATTTCGCGTTGGCAAAATTCTTGGCGAAGCGAGATTCAATTTTTTTTTATTATCCAATAGGCCTTGTGCTCCAATTCCAGTGACAAATGGCATGCTTTGCCGAAAACTAAGCGAAACAGTGACATGCCTATTGGTGTTTTGAACGCTGTGCGATATGCTTACAGAGCGTCATCTAGTTTGCTGAACCAGTCTTTTTGATTTGGGTGCACTACTTCTCTAATATGGTTTTGATCTCGCGATTCGATACCTCTGCTTGTCCGTTGGTCTGCGGGTGGTACGTTGTAGCGATCTTGTGGCGAATGTTATACTTTTCTAGATCGTTCGCCAATGCTCTGTTGACGAAATGAGTGCCTTCGTCGCTGATGAGCGCACGTGGAGTGCCAAACCTAGTGAAGATATGCTTTTGTAGAAATTTAATTACTGTTTTCGCATCATTCTTCGCGCAGGCGATGGCTTCCACCCACTTTGAGACGTAATCAACTGCAAGCAAGATATACACATTTCTATCGGAGTTGGGGAAAAGTCCCATAAAGTCGATTCCCCACACGTCGAACAGTTCCACTTCCAAGATATACTTTAGCAGCATCTCGTCACATTTACCAATTGTGCCTAGTTGCTGACATTGGTCACATTGTTTCGCGAAGTCAGGAATCTTTGAAAATGGTTGGCCAGAAATATCTGAATTGAAAGACTTTGGCTGCTGTTTTCGCTCCTCCAAAATGACCAGCATTCGTTGCGCCATGGCATTCAGCTGTGATTGACTTCGCTTCGTCTTTCGTTGCGCATCTGCAAATTATCCGGTCAGCACATTGCTTGTAAAGAAAAGGTTCATCCCAAAAGTATGCCTTTACTTCGTGCAAGAACTTTTTCTTTTGTTGATAGGTGAGCTCTTTCGGGATTTCACCACTGACTAGATAATTTGCAATATCAGCGAACCATGGTGGCAAAATCTGATTGATTGCAAGTAGTTGTTCATTAGGAAAAGAGTCGACAATTTCGCTTTGCGTACGCGAACTATCAGTATGTTCGATTCGTGACAGGTGATCAGTAACAACATTTTTACACCCCTTTTTATCCACGATTTCTAAATCAAACTCTTGGAGCAACAAAACCCAGCGAAGCAGTTTTGGTTTTGCATCGGACTTTTTGAACAGATATTTGATCGCAGTGTGGTTGGTTAATACAGTCACTTTTGATCCTATCAGAGAACTGCGAAATTTCTCCAATGCAAACACCATCGCTAAAAATTCCTTCTCTATTGTGGTGTAGTTTCACTGAGTTTCGCTCATCATTTTACTTGCGTAGTAGATCGGATGAATCGACTTTTCTCCTTGTTCTCCAAGCATAGCTCCGACGGAATAGTCGCTGGCATCACACATGATGTAAAATGGTTTTTCCCAATTCGGTGCCTTGATGATGGGTGCTGTTGTAAGTGCTTGCTTCAGAGTTCGGAACGCGTTCACATAGGCGAGATCAAATTCGAATGGTTTGTTCAACACCAATAATTCACAGAGCGACTTCGCTATTTTTGAAAAGTCTTTGATAAATCTACGAAAAAAGCCAGCATGGCTCAGTAAGCTTCTCATTCCTTTGACGTTTGTTGGCGGTTCTAGCTTCTCGATTACCTCAACCTTTGCTCGATCAACTTTCATCCCTTCTTTCGAAATGCGGTGTCCAAGCATAATTCCCTCTGTAACCATGAAGTGGCATTTCTCCCAGTTTAACACGAGGTAGTTTCTTCACATCTTGCGAGCACTTGCCCAAGATTCACTAAGCAGGTAGCGAAAGATGTGCCAAAAATGGTGAAATCATCCATGAATACATCCATACACCACTCAATTAAATCTGAAAATATCGCCAACATGCATTGTTGAAGCTTAGCAGGTGCATTGCACAAACCAAACGACATTCTCCTGAAGGCAAAAATTCCATATGGACAAGTAAACGTGGTTTTCTCTTGTTCTTCAGGAGTGATTGTGATTTGGTTGCAACTTGAGTATCCATCGAGAAAACAATAGTACTCTTGTCCAGCCATGCGATCCAACATTTGATCAATATAAGGAAGGGGAAAATGGTCTTTCTTTGTTGCTGCATTTATTTTTCGGTAATCCATACAAACCTGCCAGCCAGTGACTGTTTGCGTTGGAATGAGCTCGTTATGTTCGTTACTCACCACTGTTATGCCTCATTTCTTAGCACACATTGCACCGGGTTCACCCATTTGCTGTTAGAAATTGGATATATGACGCCGACGTCCAACCACTTTATAATTTCCTTCTTCACTACCTCTTTCATCGTCGGATTCAATCTTCGCTGGCAATCGACTGAGCGAAATCCCTCGTCTTCTAGTTGAATCTTATGCATACAGAATGAAGGGCTGATTCCCTTTAAATCGGCTAACGTCCAGCCAATTGCTCTCTTAGGCTGACGAAGCAAATCTAACAGCATATCTTCATTCTGCTTTGTCAATTGCGAAGATATTATTATAGGGAAAGTGTTCGTTTCGCCTAAGAAAGCATATTTCAAATGTTCGGGTAGTGGTTTCAATTTTAATTTGGGCGGTTGTTTGATCGATGGTTTCATTGGTGGGGCTCGGTCATTTAGATTCAGCGAATCTGTCATTGCATTTAGCATTTCGCTGACTTTCCTTTCTTTGTCCAATTCGTCATCGCTGGACCACAAATATTCAACATTGGCTTCTTCTCTTCGATCTTGCAGACTTCCCCATAGACTTCGTTGAAGTTTTCGTCCATTGATGTTATAGTAGAACATTCCTCCAGTTTTGCAGGATATTTCATAGAGTCGGAAATATTAAACTTGATTTTTTCGCCATTCATTTGCAATGTGATTGTCCCTTCGTAGACATCCATTAGGGTTCGCGCTGACTTGAGAAATGGTCTTCCCAAAATGATGGGGACTTATTTATCTGCTTTATAATCTAAAATTATGAAGTCCACGGGGTAGATGAATTTGTCCACGCGTACTAATATATCCTCAACTTTTCCTTCAGGTTTTGTGATGGATCTATCCGCAAGTTGTATTGTGACAGTAGTTGGTTTATCTTCGCCAATGCGAAACTTCCTATATACTGATTACGGCATCAAGTTAATACTGGCTCCCAAATCACAAAGTGCCTTACCGATGTAATGTCCGCCAATGGAAATTGGTATTGTAAATGCCCTTGGATCTTTCTCCTTGATAGGTAGTTTGTTAGAGACTAGGGCACTGCATTCCTCGTTCAGCGAAATTTTCTTGCAATCTTCTGCTCTATTTTTTTCTGACAAGACTTCTTTCAGAAATTTGGCATAGTTGGGCATTTGTCTTAAGGCGTTGACAAATGGAATGTTGATCTGTATTCCTTTCAAGATTTCCATAAACTTTTCGTCCCAAATCATCTTTTTTCTTCAGTCGCTATGGGAATGGAGGTGGGGTACGAATTCCACCACTTTGCTAGTCGCGTTGGTTGTTCCCGTATTAGAAGGTATTTTAAACTTGGGTTTTTCTTTGTTTCCCTTCGCCTCGGCGACATTGTCAATCTCTTCCTTATCGAAAATTTCATTGTTTTTTCTTTCACAAACTTCTTCAGAAGTATCTTTTTCTTCTAGCTCTCGCCTTGGCGAAACGGCCCACGAATACTCGGTGAAATGCTCTTCTGTTCTTGAATTCGCTTTTTCTTCAATCACCGAGATTGCTTTAATCTGCTCTTTACCTTCTCGTCTCGCGGATTCGGTGTCAGACGGCAACCTACCAACAGGCCTCTGTCGCAATTCAGTAGCAAGTTGACCCATTTGTGTCTCAAGATTCTTTAGAGCCACTTGTTGACTTTGAATAGTTGCCTGTTGATTTTGCAAAATCACTTCACTCTTTGCTATGTAATCCTTTAATAATCCTTCTAGCGAACTACTTGGACCTTGCTGGAATTGTTAATGTGGGAACTTTCGCTGGTTCGAGAATGCATCCTTGACCCTGTTGGCCAACCGATCCATCGAAACCTGGGGAGTTTTTGTTGTGTCTTGGCACGAAAGCTTGGTTGCTGGAGCTCGCAACATTTGCACTGTTGGACCATGAGAAATTCAGATGGTTTTGTCATCCTGTATTATATGTATTCAAGTAAGGATTGTTGTGATGGTTCGCCTGAGCGAAATATACTAATGCTGTGTTTTGCGGGCATTCTTCATACATATGTGCTTCGCCGCATAAACTATTGGAATCGACTGCAAGACTCCAGAGAGGCCATTGCTTGAATTTTGCATATTTAACAACATTGCTCTCATTTTTGCTACCTGTTGCTTTAACAACGAATCACTGGCTGATTCGATTTACTCTTGCCTTGGGCTTTGCACGCACGTCGTCTTTCCATTGACTGGTGTTAAGGGCGATTCTTTCAACTATCTCCACGGCTTGATTATATGTTTTGGAGAGAAGTGCTCCTGCTGCTGATGCATCAAGCACCATCTTAGCGGCTTCGCTTAAACCGCCGTAGAAATACTTGAATTGAACACAACATGGAAGTTTGTTGTGCAGGAACTTTCGCTGGATCGTTTTGAAACGATCCCATGCTTCAGCAATTGATTTTCCTGTACCGTCTGAATAATACTATTTCGTCACGAAGTTGCATCATCTTTTTTGGTAGAAAGTACTTCAAAAGAAACCTCTTCGCTAGCTCTTCCCACGAAATTTCATGCAGATTTTCTACCGTATCCAGCCATTCCTTTGCTTTTCCTTGCAATGAATGCAGGAACAGGCTCAACCTTAGATTATCGCGAGTCATGTTTGGAATAATAAAGGAGTCGCAATACACCCATAAACTCTCTGAGATGATTATGCGGATCTTCCCTCAGCCTTTTGCTGAAGGAGAGTGTTCATCATGGGTTTAAATTCGAACGCTCTTGCTCCATTATCTGGTCTGACTCCTCGTGGCATAAATTCTGCGACATTGGGTGTAGCATAAAGTCTTACTACTCCGTCTCTATCATCTGCCATCATGATAGTAGTAGCGAGAAATCGATCTGCATGTTCATAATTCGGTTCCTGCCTTGCTTTAGCATTCTCATCGGGTAAATTGTTTGGATTTGCTTCCGCCATACCAGCAACACGATTTCGTCTCCTTCTTAATAAGTTTTGCTCCGGCTTTAGATCAAAAGGTTCGACAACTCCTCGCCTTTTTATACAATTTGCCAAAATCTCCTACAATAGAACACACAGATTAGTTGAAGGGTAAGCACTACTCTTACGATACTTTCGACTAATAAAAGCTTGAAAAATCCCCCGCAACGGTGCCAAAAACTTGTTCGCAAGATTCACACGTGTTAGGTTAATTAAGATTTTGATTGAATGTATAATGATGTGGAAAAATTCACAGTTTCGCCAATGCGAAATGTATTCCAACTTGACTAAATGTGTGATCTCCTGCAAATGCGCAAGTGTATGTAGTCTTGTTGCAGCAAGTTTTTAAAGTAAGTGTAAGGACATTCTCCACAGGGATTTTTGGTCTTGTTTAAAGTCGTTTTCCTGCAAGAGTCGACGTAACAGTGTTGATAAAAATGAGTGTTGGTTGCGATTAAATAAGCGAATAAACAAGTAACAAGTTAAATGTATGAGGTGAAGTATCAGAAGGGTTAAGGTTTTCAGGGATTCGCTTCAACGAAGCAACTAACGAAGACGAACACTAACAGAGATCCCTTGGTTCTCTCGAACACTGGCATTCGACTCTCTCGAGCACTTATTTCGATTCTCTCTAATCCAAACAACTATTCTACGAATTTGACATTAGGCGAACCTTATCTCTAAGAGTTCTTTAATTCGCAAGCAATCTTATCTCTAAACAAGCTTGATAGTCCTAATATTATACATGCAAGTCGCTCGATCTTAACTCTCTCGAATTAACACAGAGTTAATACAAATAGGTTGTTAACGCAGTGTATGTTAATTGAAAAATAGCATGCACAATATGTTCTGTTCGCTAACTATTTCGCTAATGTGAAATCTCCTACTTCCTCAAAACCTCCCGACAACAAGTTTAGTTACTCATGACAAAAGAAGATAATCTAAGAATAGGTGAAGAACTAAATGGCATGTTTAACATAAGCAAAAGATAAACAGAAATGACAAGTAGAGATTAGAAAATTCTTGCAACTTGAACACTGAAATATTTTGGCAAATCTCCGGTTACAAAACTCTAAAGCTATTGTCTTTAAAGCAAGGAAACTCTAGCTACGCCTAACAATAGAGCCCGGCGAAATCGCTTGTGGCTGGAAAACTCAACAGAAAACTCAACGAAAGTAAAATGTTGATCGGACGGGAAGAATGGAAACAAGAAACTCTTAAAAGCAAAATTTGCTTTTTCCGATCCTGAATTCGAGAATGATCTCGCCTTATATAGGACTCCCGACAATTCGCGGCAACATCTACTCCACAATCCTCCCTCTGCACAAAGGCTACTTTGCTATGCTCTAACGCTTGTTTGCTCCACGAGATCCACTTTGTCGAGTGCATCAGAGCCGACACGAATCAACGGTTGAGATGAGTTGTGACTGGCAGATCTTTGCCACGCGTCTCTGGAATAGATATTTTTCTTTCCCAACTTTTCGCTTCGCTTCATTGTCACTGCTACGATCATACGTTGAATTCTTCGGGTTACTTTGAGGGCTTTAGCTTCGCTGAAACAAACTTCCCTCCTCTGCTATCCTTCGCTCTGCTTTCCTTTGCTCTTGTGAAGTATACTGCAAACAAACTACAAATATCAATTTGAGCATGCTTTGCTGCAATTAACTTCTAAATTTCATTTCTAGCAGACTTTTGTTAGATATTTTGCTGTAAGCTTTGTTTTAGTCTGTGGGAGCAAACTTCTATACTTAATCAGTCCATTCCAGCATTTTTCTTCTATAATTATCTTAATTTAAGCTACTTTAACTCTCAATTTTTGAGAGTTATCAGTGGCCCAGTTCGACATTTACCCCAACTCTACATCCAGTCACTCACCATCGACACAGGTCTGTGATCAACAAGTGCTGTTGCCACTGACCACTGTCCACCGCCAACTTCAGCCTTCAGAATTTCCTTTTATCACCGATTTTTTTTGTTTCTTTTTTTGTATTAAATTTTAATAGTTTAAACTAGGGCTGTTCACGGTTCGGTTTGGACCGGTTTTGGCCAAAACCAAAGACCAAACCGAGCTCTTTGGTTTCTACAGTGGTCAAACCGAACAAACCGAATGACTTTCGGTTTTGGTTAAAAAACCGAACCAGTTATCTTTGGTTTACTCTATTCAGTTTTAGTTTTAACCGATTTCTTGAAAAAAAAAAAACTTGTTGCTGGTGGAACTTGTTGCCATGAGCTGAAGAAAACAAATGAGTAAAGAAATGCTAAAGAAGAAAGATGAAGAAATGAGAGGAGAAGAAATGCTAAGGAAGTAAGAGAAATGAAAGATGAAAAATAACAAAAAAAAAGTTGGGAAGAAATCGTTTCTTATGAAGGATAAGAAAAAGAGAGAAATAAGGAAGTGGTTTGAAAAGAAAGGTGGTAGAGGAAAGAGAGAAAAAAAAGATGGAGAAGAAAGAGAGAAAAAAAAGATGGAGAAGAAAGGTTGTTCTACGCAAAGTGAAAATTTGAAGAGTTTGAAAATAAAAGAAAAAAGTAAATGATGAAAATTGATTTGACATTTGAGAAGAAAAAGAAATGAAAAGATGGAGGGAAAGAGAGAAGGGCATTATTGGGATGAGAAATATAGGGTAGGTTCTTAAGAAAATGTGTGTAGTATTTATTTTTAAATGGTAACTATTTTGGTTCGGTTTCAATGATTTTTTAAAAATTAAACCATAAACCAAACTAAAAAGGTCGGTTTTCAATATTTTTGAACCGAAAAATTATGTTATGTTAAAATAACCGAACTAAACCAGTCGGTTTGGATTGGTTCGGTTTGGTTCTTCGATTTTTTCGATTTTGTGAACAGCCCTAGTTTAAACTCCATTTTGATATTGTTTTTTGGATTTAGTTTCTAAACACCTTGAGGACTATGATACGATCCAGGATCTAGATTGATATCTAATGGAAAAGAACAACAAGATAACCCAAGTGATTCGAGGTACTTGGACCCTCTCTAGACTCTTGAGATCTCTCAAGTCCTAATTCTCATACAATTCAAAGATGCCTTACCCCTAATTCCTAATTATCCTTCTCTTTTTATAACCACTCTATGTAACTAAATCTCTAACTAATTGCGTAAAGGCCCCTAATATATTCATAATATTCTTAAGGCCCAAACCTATCAATAGCCTCCCTTTAAAGCACCTTGTCCTCAAGGTAGTTATACAAAAATGAACCACAAAACAAAAACATAAAGTAAAAAAAAAAAATTTCAGCACAGTGTTGATGTAGGAAGCCCAAACAGCGAAAAATCAGCAATCACTTCACATAGCCCCGAACCAAAAAAAAATCCAATCCATATTCTCAATCCATCACTAATGGGCCGAAGTATATTTGTGAAAAACAAATCAGCCCATTCTCTTTCAACATCCAAAACTAACCCACACCACTTTTTATATCCTAGCCGCCACTAAGCTTTTATTTTCTTTCTTTCACCCACGTATTTCCATTCCTATCTTCTCCACGCACGACTGTATCTTCACGTGCTTTTTTTTTTTTTTTTGTAAAAAACCTGACAAACGCAAATGAAAAATCATCTTCTTCGATCGCCTGCGTTCTTTCTTTTGTGATTTTTGCAAATGAAAAATTGACTTCAACAACTGCTTTCACGAACAACGAACCTTCTTCTTCGGTACTTGATCTGCTCGACTTCTCTGCTTCGCTGGCCGCCGCTGCGATCGCTTCTTGTTCTTCTTCGACCTCTGGCGAACCCGATGCATCTCTTTTCTGTGATCGCTTGACTCGAAGTTTCTGCCAATACTTCATCTCTTTCCACTTCCGACAGTGACATTCTTTTCTAGCGATCTCATCTATAAGTTCCTTTTTCATCCATTTTTCCACCTTACTTTGAAGAACATAAGAACACTGTATTTTAGCTTTTTTCTCTTTTTTAGCCTCTTTCATCTTCATAATCACTCTTCTACTCTAAATCTGATTTCGGTGTTTCTTCTGTTTCTTCAGCGATCTCCATTCTTCTTCGATTCCTAGATTCGATCTCTAACCATCTCTATTTCCATTTCTTGGAATGCTCTTCCATCTCTAACTAATTGCATAAAGGCCCCCAATATATTCATAATATTCTTTGGCCCAAACCTATCTAACTTGGGGTCGGGTAGTGATATGATCCTTTTATTAGCCTGAATTAGTTAGATGGTTAAGGTTATTAGGAGGTTAGTCTGTTTGAGGGCTATTATAAGTGTATCCTACCCTCATTATCAAATACTATTGAGTGACTCAATTGATTGATGGGATCTTGTGATAGAGTTAGACTCTTTCAAGGTCCTTGTGGAGAAGAGGAAAAAAGAGACGATAATAAATGAAAATTACTTTCATGTGGGTTGTAAAAAACATAAGAAGATGTCAGCGGATTGGGTTCCCAAAATCAAACTTATGTAGAATGTTGGAAATGCTAAAAAATAAAAAACCTTATGAGAATATTTGGGCAAGCCTTAGGCTAATTTGAAGTTGAGTTTTGGTTAAAAGCTGAGCTACTAAAAGCCAAAAAATGGAACAAAATGGCACAACCGAGAAAGATTATTTGAAACTTCAAGTGGCCGAGCAAACTGCAAATCCACGACATGTCTTTAACTGAAAAATTCACAAGTGGCAACAATATTGGTGAACTTTCAGGGATTTCAACTGAATCACACTGTTGATCATTAAAGGGAGGTGATAGAGAGGAAATAGATAGTTTATTTATTTATTTTTTTGATAGGAAATAGAAAACTTTCATTGATGAATGAATAGTTACAAAATACCCTAACGATATATGATTACACAAAATATATATTAGTAATAGGGGGAGGGGTGATTACAAAAATTTTCCATTGAGAAGTGAGAGGGTCAGCTGTAGGAAGGGAAAAAGGAGGGAGGGTCAAGCGTAGAAAAGGGAGGAAGAGGGTCAACCGTAGGAAGGGAAAAAAAGAAGGGAATGGGTTTCTGGAAAAGGAATGAATTTTCTTAGGTAACTCACCATATCGAGAGCCAAGCCTTGTAGGTTAGGATCGATGCCTTCGTCAAGCATTACATTATTTTGAGCCTTGAAAGGTCGATGAGATTGGAGAAATCTTTCATGAAGAGGTTTGTTTTCAAAGAAAAGGGAGGATCCAATATCACAATGTCACCCAAAATGTAGAAAAATATTTCCTCTTGAAGGGTTAGAAACCATATTAGTAGAAGGCATAAAACCTCACAGGTTTCTCTTCACTTTCATGCAGGCTCGAGAAACATTGATCAAATTAAGGGTATCGGAACTAATTTCTTCTAAGCCCCCAAAGTAGCTCCCAATTTGCTTCAAATGCGTCTTTACGCCAAAAGTCCAACGATAAACTTGAAATGGAAATCCATCACCATAGCCTCTGATGAGTTGCAGACGATTGTGGAAATCAGAGTTCCATTTCCCCATGATCAGGTGGTATATACCATAGGCTGCCCATTTACTAGGACTAGGAAAAGCAATGAGACAGGATAGATCACCTCTAGGTAAGAAAATTAGGCCCTTATCGTCGTACAAGGGGTTAATTAACACCTTGGAGTTGAAGATCTTTGTTAGAGAAACGACAATCACAAATTCTCAAAATCAAGCTGCAAGACGTCTGAGCTTCTTTTAATCCATTAAGAAAAGTTGAATTTATTCTGATTGGATTTGTTATTGGAGAGAACCAAGAGAACTTGATGGAACATTACACAAAGCTGGGGCAAGGGAACTCTTGGGAGAAGAGGAGGGGTGGAGAAGAAGAGGAGAAGAAAAAGATAACAACTCCCAAAAGGCATGAAGGCCTTGGTTCTCATCACCAAAAGGGATATGGATGAAATGCCTCCTTCCTTTTTTGGGCCAAACAACACAACGACAGGCCAAGCCACTAGAAGAGTGAAGCTTACTCAAGCCAAGAATTTAAAAAGCTTTAGAGAAGGATTCACGAAAAAATTGCTTGATAGGAAGTTTAAGGAGATGACCAAATGAACTCTACAACCAATTGAAAAGAGGCATGGAGAGAGGAATGGATTAGCAAGGATAGAGCTCCTAACAATTTCCATTGAAAAAGAAAAAAGAAGCCAAAAGACAAAACAAACAGAAGTCCACACTCGAAGAAAGAACCACACTAAAAAGAAGACACAAAAAAGACAAGAGAAACCTAGAAACAGAGCAAAGAAACTTGAGAAAAAATAAATTTGAGATTGAGAAAACAGAGCAAAAGAACCACCTATAATTAAAACCCGAAGAACTAGACTAAAAATCCAAAGAAAGATTTAATTGGGGTGACACTAAAAAACCCAAAGAAAGACACAAGGAACATATAGAAATGAAGGATGCACGAGTATAGATGGAAAGAGAGAGAAGAAAAGAACCAAGTAATAGAAAAATGACGGACTGAAGAAAGATTGAGACAGAATACGACCGGAAGGCAAGAACGACTGGAAGAAAGAAAACAAAACAAAAAAGACTAGACAGACGCGGAGATAAGAAAGAGAACGATCGTAAAAAAGGAGACGACAAAGAAAGAGACAGAAACTCACAAAAGAAAAAGGAAAAGACTAACAGAAAACGTCTCAAGACGACCGAAAGGGAGAAGCAAAAAAAGGCGGCGGAGATGGTCATCGGGGAAGAGGAGAGGACGTGTTGTTTTGGAAGCGTAGAAACGAATGATGTTGTTGATTGATTCATTTACGACAGAGTGGAGGCAAGGTACAAAAGATATCAGAGAACATATAAATGTGTGGCAAGCTTCAATTTAAGAAGACAAAGAAATGAAGGTGCATTACAAGAAATTAACAAAATTTTTTGCAATTTGTTACTGAAGATGTCATGGAAATCGTACACATTGTGAAATCAAAATTTGATTCCATGAAAAATGGTTGAAATCCACATAAAGAGAGGCAAGGTTGAAGAATTTAGGGCTTAAAAAAGCAATTAGAAGCAAGTTGAAGTTGATCAACAAGAAAATAAAGAGCAAGATGCCAAGATGAAAAAGGAAGGAAAAACAAACAAACGATGTAACGACTAGGAAATAATAAAAACAAATATGTTTTTCACTGTGAAGAAGAAAAAACAAAATGATGGAGAAGTTGTAGGATCTTTAAGCAAAACTAGAGGGGGTGAATAGGGTTATCCACTAATATGCCTTTTTTTTAATCTAACTTTGTTAAACTAAATGATCATCTAATTGCAAGTAAGTCCTATTTCATGAACTAATAAAAATAATATGCGAAATTTTTGAAACAAAAAACAAAATTTTCATTAAGAGAAGCAAAAGCTTCCGATACAAACCTCAAAAGAGCTCAAAAGAGGAAGATAAAAACAAGGGATCCAAATAACAAAAGATCAAAAACAAGACAAAGGGAACAAAAGAAAACAAAAAGAAACAAATACAACAAAAGCCAAATAAAAGCAACAGAATGTCTTGGATGCTAAAAAATGACAAAGCAAATGTGGGAAAAGAACAGGCAGCCAAAAAACTTCAATCCGTAAAACTTCAAAGACTAGAACAACTACAATCAGCAACACCAAGATAACACAATGGAATCAGAATACATAAGGCAACACTGCAAATCATCGAAAGTTGATAGAAAGATAGTCCAAAAACTCCAACCAAAATAAGACAAAAGAAGCTTCAACTTGCCTAGTAGACTTCTTATCCACGACATTCTTTTAACTGAAATCCACAAGTGATAATAATATCAGCAAACCTTTATGGAATTTCAACTGCACTACATTGCTGGACTTCAAAGGGAGGCAAAGGAGAGGACATAGCTAGTTCAGCTAAATCAAAAGGAGAAATGAACTCCTCGTGACCAAGGGAGAGGGCATCAACCTAGAGATCAAGTGCCAAATCAGTGCTACTAACATTTATGTCACCGTCCAAATCTGAATAAGGATGAGAGGGAATATTAGGATCCTTTGGGTTAGGTGAAGTAGCTGGCGCTTTATGGTGGATAACAACCTTATGAATCATGGAACTTTGAGAGCTGGACGAAGGAAAGATAGGATTAAAGTCAAAAGAGCGAGGAAAAGGGGAAGGTTGTTGTTTGAAAGATGGGTTGGTTAGGAGGGAGGAATAATGGGTTTCAATGCAATCGGGATTTAGGACAGTTTCTTTCTAGGGAGGAAAAAGATTTACATCTCCTAATATAGTGAAGAAGTAAGGGTTTAATAAGAGAAGGTGAAGGCAGAGAATTAATATTTGGGATAGATGGGGAAGGAAGGTCAGCAAAAGAGCGGACAAGAGGCGAAGGGGTGGAGAAGGGATTAGGTCGAAGAGAGAGTCCGGAACAAAAGGAGCCGTCGGGATAATGGGGGTAGAGGGGGGATAAATCGATAAGGGGAGGAGGAGGGACAATCTCAGAAAGGGAAGGAGAAAGGAATGAGTTTTTGGAAAAGGAATAAACTTGCTTTGTTTCACTAAACTGAGAACCGTAGCCTTGCAAGTTAGGGTCAATGCCCTCATCAATTATAACATTATTAAGCGTTGAAGGTCGATGGGATTGGAGAAGTCTTTCATGACAAGTTTGGCTTGCAAAGAAAAGGGGGATAAACCTTAAACCCTAAACCCTATACCACCAAAGTGCAAGAACACATTTCCCTTTGAAGAATGTAAGATCAAGATAGGACAAGGCATTAAACCACACCGCGGGCTTGCGAGACATTAATCAAGTTGAGGGCATATGAGCTAATTTCTTCTAAACTCCTAAAATAGCTCCCAATAGCTTCAAAAGAATCTTTAAGCCAAAAATCCAAAGGTAAGTTTGAGATTGATATCCATCTGCCATATCTTTTTATGAGTTCGAGGCGTCTATGAATGTTAGAATTCCATTTCTAGACAGCCCACTTTCTAGGAGAACTGATGAGACCAGAAAAATTGCCTACAGATAAAGGAGATAAAGTCCTTGTCAGCATACAATGGATTGATTACCACCTCGTATGGAAGATCTTTGAAAGAGTAGCAACAATGTCAGACCAATTATCATGAGCAAAAAGCTTGTTCACAATTCATAAATTCTCAAAATCAAGCTGCAGAACATCAGAGCTTCTTTTGACCCAATAAGAGAAGTTGAAATGATTTGTATGTGTTTGTCAATGGAAGGAGGACAAAAGGAGGATGATGGATCTTTATCTGGAACAGAGTTGAGGGGACTCTTTGCTAGAGTGAGAAGAAGAGAAGATAAGAAGATCAACTTTCAGAAAGCTTGTAGACCTTGGTTCTTATCTTCGAATGGGATATGGATGAAGTGTCTACCACCTTTCTTAGGCCAAACAACACAACGACAAAACAAGCCACTAGAATAGTGAAACTTGCTTAAGCTAATAATGCCGAAAGAATCATAGAAGGATTCACGAAAAAAATCCTTGGTGGGTAACTTATGGAGAATACCAATGTATCTTCCCAATCAATTGAAGAGTGGAATAGAAATTGCCTCTTGTAATCTCACACAAAAATAAATCTTCATGTCGAATGCAAAAAAGATCCCCAAGGATTGAACTCCTTACAATTTCCATTCGAGTAGAGAAGGAAGAGAGCTCAACAAATCAAAAACAAAAGAAAGCTGAAAGAAAGACAATGCTATTGGAAAAGAAAAGACTGAAAAACAACAAAAAACAAAGAAAACAAAGAAAGGAGAGGAGAAAATTTAACGACACAATGAGATCGTCGAAAACAAGACCAAGAGATAGAGAAAGACGATACACTTGGAGAAATGACTAAAGCCAACACTCGGAGACGAACAACAACGACTACGATTGCGAACAGCAGCAACTGGGATTCAATGAACAAAGAAAACTTACAGACGGCGGTGACTCAGACTAGGAAGATGGCAGAAGGAGAAAAGAGTCGAAGATTGGCATCGTAGAGATGTCATCGACGATGAGAAAACGACGGTGAAAGCAAGGAGACGGATGGGTTTTCATGATGGTAGGAGATGGTACAGAGAGTTTGATGGTCCATTTCTTTCGCCTATGATTTTCCCAAGTCTCTTGCCCCAGCTTTGACGATCCAGAGTTGTTGCAAATAACTAATAGCATAAAAAAATATTATGCGAAATTTAAATTGCAAAAAATAAAAGATAAGGGAAAGAAGACACCAAAGGTTTGTACTGGTTTGGAAAATCTCTACTCCACTCCCCAAGTCTCCTTGGGTATTTTATTGACGATCATCTTACACAGGTGAGAACCAAACCTGCACGACCCTCTCTTTCCTAGTTTAAAGAGAAACTCAAATCTTTTTCAATGGTTCAGGATTAAACCGGTTCAATTTTTTCACAACTTAAGATGTATCCCACACCTTAATACAAATTCCAAAGAAACACAAAAATAAATCTCACACAAATTGCCTCTTGTAGGCAAGATACACAAGTTTGATACGAAAATAAATAAGTGCTCACAAAAATTGTACTATGCCGTTTGAAGAGTATATGTGAGGTGAATTGGGATGATCAACACTATTTAAGAGCTTGAAAATGTGGAGGCTGTAACCGAGAGAATGTGACTAAAGAGTCGTTCTATTATTCATTGAGTGGCAATACCATTATATAAGTGTTACAATGGGCCTAATGGGTCTAATGGGCCTAGATCTAATAAAGCAATAAACTATACTAAATA
>JBBMKA010012256.1:4620-16971 GCA_037833695.1 Sechiopsis laciniata
GATTTGGCTTCGACATTTCTAGGGCTCAAGAGAAAATAGATAACTCTAGGCTTCCTTTGATAATCCTTTGATTTTTGGTTTTGTGCTTTTGAAATTCCAGTTCCTTTTACAAAGGGGTTCATTTTCATTTAAGGAAATATTTAAATTCTAACAAAAAAACAAGTTTGTAAAAGCTACGGCCCTATTTGATAACCATTTGGTTATTTGGTTTAGACATTTCAAATTTAAGCCTATAACTCCTACTCCAACGTATGATTTTTATTATTTTATTTTCCATTCTACATTTTACTTCTATTTTTAAAACCCAAACCAAAATTTGAAAGCTATTAAAAATAGTTTCCGAGTATCATTAAGGAAAGATGAAACTATAGGTTGAGAATTTGAGTAAATACAAGCTTAAATTTCCTATAATGAAAAACCAAATGGTTATCAAATGGAGCCTACTTTTTTTAGTTTTCAAATTTTGGTTTTGTTTTTAAGAACATAGGTAAAATGTAGATATTTTAGTTAGGTTGAAGTAGTAGTTTTAGGCTTAATTTTTGAAAACCTGATGGTTACCTAATGGGGGCCTTATTTTTATGAAACTTTTATTTTTCTTTACTCTTACTCTTTCATACAATTAACGAACAAAATATTGGTTCTTTCTCGTAATCAATGGGTAAAAGCCAGGGCTTAAAAAGTATGAGAAAAGATGGAACTAAAATACAAGCTGATTTTGTGTATCATTATGGAGTAGATGAGTATGGTTCTTCTTCATAAGAATTCTAGTTCTAAACATTCCATGGATGAATGAAAGGATTTTTTCCCTAGACAATTGGAACACTTGAGTGTTTAAAAAAAACATTTGATAATTAGCATTTTGTTTAGATGTAGGGTTTTTTCACTGCACATTCGTGCTATTTTATATAAATTAGCTTTCATTATTGCATAATCTGTTTATATTTGTTTTTCCACCATTTTTGTGCTTTATTGTCAACTGGAAAGTTGCAACATCATATTTGTTGCCTGAAAATAATAAGTTGTTTACTTGTATCCTCTACTTCATTGATATGTACATTGACTTCAAAGCAAGCATTGTTAATGGCTTCGTCTTTTTCTTCAGGGTTGGGAGGCAGGTGGTTAACATCCCTTCGTTCATGGTGCGAGTTGATTCTCAAAAGCACATAGACTTCTCTCTCACTAGTCCGTTCGGAGGTGGTCGCCCTGGAAGAGTTAAGAGAAGGAACCAGAAGGCTGCCGCCAAGAAGGCCGCAGGTGGAGATGGAGATGAAGAAGATGAGGATTGAGTTATCGACTAAAATCTCATCATCTGAGATGCTAAAGACCTCTTTCCTTGAGCTAAACTTAGCCATTGTAGTTTGTGAGGATGTTTCATCTCTTAGAAATCTTGCTTTAATTAATTTTTGTTTAGAGATCTTGTTTTCCTTGGTGGTGGGACTAGTTTTCAATTTTGGCCAGGATTCTCTTCGGTTTTAGTTGTCATAGTTTTCTTGCCATGATAGAACTTTAAAAAACTCCTCTGCATCATGAATTTATTGAGAGTTTATTTAATCGAAGTTTCGTTGCTTGGCTTATTTTTTATTCAGGTTGATCTGTTTTAAGGTTTTGTGAATTGTGGGACTCTTTGAGTTCTTCAAGTCGAGATATATTACATGTAGATAAGGGTAAAACATGAAAAAAAGATATTTAAAATTAGGAATTAAAGGTATGTATATAGTGATTTACACGACGTTTATGGATATCGTGAACATGAAGCTTTACAATTTAGTCAGCATGAACATTTTTTTACTTTATTGTTACAAATGCCGTTTTTTAAAATTATTTTTTGACACTGATTGTTAGTGGATACCAATAAACCAACACTTGGATTCATTAAGAAAGTAATGGTCAATTCAGCCTGGTATAATACCATAAAGATGATTCTCGAGTTGTCAAATTCGTTATGATATTAAGCTAATAATGAAAATTTTATACCCTATCATACATGTTAATGTCACAATTATTTAATTCTCTACGTTATAATTTAGTACCTAATCGTCTCATTCTATGCTTTTGTCTCTCTTTATTTAGTGTTATTTTATATTTGTTTTTGAAGCAGGGTCTATGTCTAATTTCTTAGTTTTATTAGTTCGGGTTTTGTTGTCCTAAAATACTAAAATCAATTGATAGTCAATGTACACTTTAGGCTGGTGTTTCGAAATATTCTATGCTTTAATTAGATGAATTACTACATCACAAACTAAGATGTTCACACATTCTTTTCGTCGAAATTGTCTACATATTTCTTTAATCTGTTTGTGCATGTTTTTTTTTTCTTCGAATTGGGCATTTGATTTTACCTACGAAGTTTAAATCCATAAAGTGAAAGAGTCTTAATTTAGTTAAATGGGAAAAGGCAGATAATAGCATTGGTCACATTACATAATTTCGAAGCAATAATACGACATTTAGAGTTACGTGCAAGTAACACCAACTGCATTTCAATTTCTTTTCGGGTTTTTATAGTCATTTATAGTTGAATTTTAGATTTAAACTTTTTTTAGTATAGAATGTTGGGAGATGAACTACAAAGTTACCGACACAATTATTATCCAGTTGAGCCAGGTTTACTTTGGTATATTTTTAAATAGTTAAATTGAAGTATTTAACAACAAAAGAAAAGGTTAACTTTTATTTAGTATTAATGATAGGTTTCATGACAATGCTTATTTTGCTTCATGTTTTCTTTTATTTTCAGCGATGCCAAGTAGATCGAAACAAATTTTATTGCAGTCACATCTTTAAATTTTGTACAGTTTATTTCTGATTTACTCCCATGACTTAGCAACTTGAAAATACATAAACTACCTTTCAACTATGAAAGAGTGTTTCCGAAGTGTTTAGATGTGAAATTGTAGATTACAAATAAGAAATTATTTTGAGTGATTAAAAATTTAAGTTTTTATAATAGCTCGTTTGGATGTCCTTATTTTTAAAGGGGTTGCAATTATGATGATTTTTGTAAAAAGGTTATAGTTGTGGTTAGAAATGAGTTATTATTTTGAAGGGTTAAAAATAAGTGGTTATAAATGAATTATTATTTTAAGTGGTTAGAAATGAGTGATTATAGATGAATGATTATTTGAGTAATTATAACAACTCGTTTGGATGTGATTGTTTGAAGAGAGTTGTATAATCTCATTCCTAATAACTTGTTAATCCCTTTAAACAAACATCTCCTAATAATTTTTCAACGGTAAGGTTGTATATATACGAAAGATACTACATAATATTTATTTCTACCATCACCATATAAATATCATCGAGCCCTCCTCTCCAATTTATTACAGACAACAACCATCCACTAATATTAATATGATATTGTCTACATTGAAGATAAGATCTCATGACTTTATTTTATTTATTTATTTTATTCTACTAAAAAAAATACTACATAGTAATTTGAGATGATTATCCTCGCTCATATACCCATGATCTTTCATTAATCTACCTAACATAAGGTCTACTTTACTTTTATTTCTAACATGTTTCATCCTAAAATCATTTGATAATAAGATGAATATCTTATGTTTCTTATAAAAATTGCAAAGGACCATAACCTATAACATATAGTTCAAAGATATAATATTTAGACTAATGAGAGTAATATATTTAATTGGGTGAAGCAATTTAATATATTACTCTCATTAGCTTCAATTAGAATTTTGAGGTAAACTGTTTCCACATGTTGATATTGATGTTTCCATCAAGTCCTATCTTTGTTCATATGAAAAATTATTGATAATTTCAATAATTTCCTAATAATTTCAGTATTATTATTATTATTTTTAAAAGGAAATAAAATAAAAGAGAAGGGAAATATGGTGGTGGCGACAGGGTGGGGCATTATGAAGATAGAGATTGACAGAATGTGAGAGAAAAACCACTGCTACAAATTTAAGACCATGGGCCCAAGCCCAACTCCCACATCCCCATCCATTTCTTTATTAATTATTATTATTATTTTAAAATTGTCCTTCCTCATCTATCACAAAATTTTACTTCAAAAAAATCTATTTTATATCTCAATTACTATAGATTCTGTTTGTTTGACATATTTAACTAGGATTTAGTTTTAGGATTTATTAATTGTTCTTAAAAAACCTACATCTAAATGAGTTTTTACTAATTCCTCTTCATTTTTACTTTTAAAAATAGTTCTCATTTCTATCCATTCATTTTTAATCATTCATTTATAACTACTCAATCATTTCTAACCACTCATTTTTAATCATTCATTTCAAATCAATCAAAATAACTCATTTTTAATCATTTATTTTTTAACTAATAAAAATAACTACTCATTTTAAATCTACATTCAAACAAGATTTTAACTTTAACTGCTCTATACAAAAACTATATTCAAACGAGTTTTTGGCACAACTCTCAAATTTTAACTACTCAATATAACTCTTCAATATAATTCTTTAAGCTAAATTCTACGCAAATATGTCAAACAAACACCCCTTAAGAGACAAGTTCGAATATCAAAGAGAGAAAATTTTTTTTTTTCATATATTATTGACCAAGTATAAAGATAAAACTTAAGATATTGATAGAGATGTTTTTATCAAAAAAACAAAAGAAAAGAAAAAAAATCAAAAAATTAAAAAAAAAAAAAAGAAAAAGAAAAAGAAAAAGAGAGAGATGGTTTACTGATTTAGAATTTTAAAGTTCATCGTAGTTTGAGTCTGGTTCTTTTTTTTAGTTGGATAATAATGAAGATATAGAGATTCGAATCCATAATGAAAGAAATAAGCATGCACCTTATATTTTAGGTTAAGAAATAGAAACCTAAAATTTTTCTTACGTATTTAATTAAAAGAAAGATGGTTGGAACTTTATCTCATTCTCTAATATTAGAAGTTTAAATATTTTTTCCTTTGTTATTAAATAAAAGAGGAAAAACTATATAACCTACTCTTAAATTATGATGTTTGTATCAATTATACAATTGAACTTTTAATTTGATCAAAATTACTTCAACTCAAATTTAATAAATGTTGCAATTAACTTTTAATGTCTAATTTAAAATATAAAAGGATAAAATTATCATTTAGAAAAAAGATTTTTTTTTTCTCGATCTCCATTTCTTAATTTCATCTATCTCAAATTGATTTTGATAATTATTGACCCAACAGACGTCTAGAATCTCAAATTATTGAATGTAATTGAGTTGGTCTATCCATTGAGAAGTTGGAATAGCGTTAGCGCATTGGATGACAATATTTTTTAAATATATGATTTGGGGTGATTGGATTTTAGAATTATGAGAAAAGAGGAGATGAAATGAAAAAGAAAAAGGAAATGGAGAGGAAACGGAGTGATTTGAAAAGATGAAGTATTTGTTTGGAAGTTAGTGTTTTTTACAAAAAAAATGTTAAAAAAACTTTCTGGGGATTCGTGTTTTAAAATGAAATGTTAGAATTATTATTTATTTTTTTGAAGATCGATAGTTAAGAGTGAAGATTTTTATTTTATATTAATTTTTTATTGTAATAAAGTTTTGAAATTTTATAAGATTAAATAGATTTCATATGATGTGAGAGGAGTTGAGAGAAATTAAAAGAGGTTGTGATGTACTAAAAACAATTTCCTCTTCCCTCCTCCCTCAATTCCTAAATCGAGTTTAGGACGATTTGGAATTCTATTTTCCCATTGCATAGATTATTTTCCTTGCTTGTATGCATCATCAAGACCAGAACTACAAACAAGTTCCTCCAGAAATATTTACCCATTGCGTAGATTTGGAATTCTGTTTTGTTTGATGCATAAGATTCTTTAATATGTTTTTAAATTCATCTTGTAGACTCGACAGAGATTCGTCATCAAACTTCTATAAGATATTTGTTGGGTCTATATTTAACAAAATCAATTTGAAGTGGATGAGATTTAAGAAATGGAAATCGAAGAAGGTGAAAAAAATAGAGAGGAGATGAGATTTTTTTTTTTTTTTTATTATTATTTTTAATAACCAAATTCCACAAACTAAAATAAGTATTTGGAAACTATTTTTGCTTTTGTTTTCATTCGATAATCATTTTTGTTTTTGTTTTTTAATTTTTTAAAAACAGTTTTGTTTGATAATCAATTTTGATTTAGATTTTTAAAATTTTAAAAATATTAAAGGAATTTTAAAAATTAAATAAGAGTAGTTTTGATTTTTTTTTTCTTTTCTTTTTTTTTCTTTTTTTTTTTTGAAGAATACTAAAAAAAAAAGTTATAAACATGTCAAAAATAAAATTCGAAGTCGCAAATTTGAGGTCGAGGTTTATAAAATCAATAATATTATAAAATAGTATTCTTTCATTTTATTCATTATTAAAAATAATAAATTCTGATCTTTTAAAAATAAAAACAGTTATCAAATGTATTTTTTGTTTTTAGTTTTTAAAAAACAGCTATCAAACATAAGAGTGTATAAAGAAATCGACAACTCGAGCAACACGGACTACTCAACCAAAACTGTAAGAGTTGGGTTAGGTTATAATTTTTTTGGATTGAGTTGAGTTATGATTTTATAGTTTTTGTTGGGTTGGGTTGGTTCTTGTGTTTGACTAATTTTTAGCTTGTACAACCCAACCCAAGCTAAGAATATTATATATATTATGTGTATATGTAAGATATCTTAAGAAGATAAAGTTCTTAACTTACTTGTAAGTCTTCTAAAAAAGTATATGCACTAATAAGATATATAATAGGTTGAAGTAAGCTCTCATATTTTTTTTTGTTTTTGTTCCTTTTTTGTTTTTTGTTTTTTTTTACATATTTATGAGTTTATGAATTGAATCTTAAAGAGAAAAAAGAATAGTAATATAACCTGAGAACCCAATCCAATCCGAAAATATAGGGTTGAGTTGGGTTAGGCACGAATATAGTTGGACGAGTTGGCCAATCGACCAACCCAAAAAGTTGGGTTGGTCCAAAAAATTCATCCAACTCTATCTAACCCAGACTATGAACACCCCTAATCAAACATTATGTTTTTTTATTTTCTAATAACAAAACAAAAAACTTAAAATTAAAAATTAAAAACAAAAAATAAAATAATTATCAAACGAGATCTTGATTTTCAAATTTTGATTTGATTTTTATAAACACAAATAGAGTATACACATCAAAATAATGAAAATCGTAGGTTAGAATAATAATTGTAAACTTAGATTTCAAAAATCGAAAATAAAAAATCAAATTATCAAACATATTATTTTAATTGTTATACTTTTAAAAAGAACTTAAAGCTATATTTTATTGTAAATTTAAAGTTAATATTTATCCAAATTAATTTAAAAGTATTATAAAAGCAGAAAATAAATGAAAATATAGTATTAAAATTTATAGAGGAAAAGAAATAAATTTTCACAGAAAGATATAAAAAACATTATATTTAAAATTAAATATTTGAAAGTTGAGAAAAAAAAAACGCAATTTGGTTATAAACCAGTTTAACACTATCATAAGTTCGATTCCAAGAATCAGTATTTGCCTCCCCCTCCCAACATGTACTATAAAAAATAGCCCTTCCTAATTTTTCTTTTTCAGAAAAAGAAAAAGGGACAACATTATTTTTTTGCTGTAGATCATTGGCGTGCCCACCCACACCTGATAATTGCCCTGTCCCTTTCCATTTATTTTCAGAATTCAATTTTTACTATTATTTATTTTTCTGATTTGAAACCCAAATTTCAGATCTCTCTCCATCTTTTTCTTTTATTTGTTTGTTTTATTGTTTTCCCTCTTTTTCTTCTTTCTTTATTTTTAGTTTATAATTTATTGTTTTTACATGCCCCTCATCTTTTTTCCTTTTAAAATAAGATTTTATTTACTTTTATTGAAAGTCTCACTGTAATCATTTCCTCTCTTTTCAGACGTGCAAAAGAACACTATTTTCCCCTTCCCAAGTGCCAACTTCACTTTCCCTCTTAAATTTTCTAAGCAAAAAAAGAAAACAAAAACATTAAAAATGGCTTTCTAGGTTTTGTTATTTTCTTAAAATAAAATGTTTAGAGTTACATTTTAGGTTTGTACCACCCTGCATTAATTATATTCAATTACGAATCTTAGTGATATATATTTTGTCACATAATCAATTAATTATGAATTAATGTTTTTAAATCTAGTAAAGTTTACTTAAAGCTATCAAGATATTCACAGATATAAAAATATTATATAATTATAAAAAAATTACACAAATTTAGATACAAGAAAAGAAACTATCCAATTTTAAACTAAAATGGAATAAACTAATTGGAACTTTGGATCTAATAAACTTATTTTAAATCTCATATTCCCCCTCAAGATGGGGCAAGCAAGTCAAGAACATCCATCTTTGAATTGGTAAGGGATTAGTGAAGATGTCTATAAGTTGATGAAAAGATAGAACATATAGAAGCTTGATATTGTCATTTTGAATTTTATCTCAACAAAATGGCAATCTAACTCTATCTATTTCTTTCGTTCATGAAAGATAGGATTTGTAGCAATGTCGATCTCAGCCACATTATCACATAAGAGTAGAGCTTGATGATTGGAGATATGCAAATAAGAGGGTAAGGAAAAGATCCAAACAAGTTCACAAGATGCATATGCCAAAACGCTATATTCTACTTCGGTTGAAGGACGAGAAATGATGGTCTATTTCTTTGACTTCCAAGAAACAATAACACAAAAATCAGAGGTTGATTTTCAATGTTAGGACATGACGTCCAATCAGAGTTTTCAAAAGCCTAGAAGTGAAAAAAAGTTGTTGAGAGATTCCTAGTTCGAGGTTGCTGGAAAACGTTTAATCCTCAGAAGCATCCCGGTCCCACAGCCTAGGGACAGGCCAGTGATGCCCCGGGAATAGGTGATTTAAGGTATGGAAATGGTAATATTTAAGAGTTTTCCAATGAGGCATTGATACATTGTGATATCAATATCATATTGTGGAAGCTTCGTGTAGGATTCATTTGCACATTCCTCAAGAAGCTACAATGTATACTATTGCTAAGAAATATAAGTGTCTTTGGATGAGCGAGCAAGCTTATAAAGACCAAAGAAATAACTGAGAGCACCTAAGTATTTATTTAAGCTTAAAATGTTGATGTAGAACATTATTTTTCAAAGAATCGATCACAAAATTGATTAGCTTCAGTTATAATGATATCATTGTCTGAAACTAACAAGGCCACAAAATCAGAGCTAATTATGCCTCACATAAAAAATAAATAATCGATAGACCCATCGGCTTTATGCTTTATTTGAAACCCAATAAACTCCTATATAGATTTTCAAAAAAAAAAAAAAAAAAAAAAATCCTTTATAGAAATATAAAAAAAATAAATTTAATTCAAGATGTTGTGCGTATATTCATTAGCTTACAGTTCTAAGTATAACTATAATCCAAACATGGATTTCAGAAAAAAAAAAAAAAAAAAAAAAAAAAAAAAATCAATATGGATAGTCGGTAAATTTTTACTTAAAATATAAGAAAATTTGTAAATGGATGAAACAAGAAGGGTTAAAAGTGAAAGACACTTCCAACTATTCTTTTAATTTAGTTAATTTGATTAAAAAAAAAAAGAAAAAAGATTATTGTATTATTTTAAAATTTTTAATTGCTAATCTGGATGCCAAGGGCATTGATCACCACTTACAAGTTGTAACATATAATACTCTAATCTTTTTTTTTTTCTTTTTTTTCTTCTTCTTCTTTTTCTCCTTTTAGTACTCCAATAGAAACTAGTTGAAATATTAAGACAAATTCTCAAAAAAGGAAAAAAATATTAGGAAATCAAGACATCTCCTCATAAAAACAAAATTAAATGATGTTTTTTAGTATCTGAGCACAATATCGGGTATTAAAAAAACAATTCATTAATATTCTTTGGGTGGAGAGAACATGTCAACTTTGGTCATTTTGGGGATCAACATAAATATTGGATTAGGATGAAAATTAAGAGCAAACAAGAGAAATAGCTCAACGACATTAATGTACATCTAATGACTAAGATGTTTAAAGTTCGAGTCCCCTAATTTCAAAAATACAAGAAACTATAGTGTGGAAAAACCTTATTCAAATGAAATTTAGTTCAAATATTAAAGTAATTAAAAGATGTTAAATTCAAAGTCAGTATAAATCATTCTAACCGATCACTAACCCCATTAAGAATTGCAATGATTTAAGGTGTCTAGAAATGGCTTGAATAATTTGTTTTCACAACAATTCAATTGTAGAAAGTGATAATTGTCTCATTGCATTATTATTACTTTTATGGATTGTGAGATGGCTTCAAAAGCACTCAAATAATATGGAATTGACTTTTGACTACTGCAAATTGACATTGCCCCTGATTTTTGTTTTCCTCATTTGTTTATCTGTATTTAAGGTGTGATAAATAAATAAAAATTGAAAACTGACAAAATTGAACCAAATCAAATCAATCTATTGGATCGGTTTGTTGGACATACTGATTTTTATTTACAGAAAACTGAAAGTTATTGGATCGGATCGGTTTCTATTTGTAAAAATCAATAAAAATCAAACCGAACCAATATTAGTTTATCTACTTTCATTTTTCTTTTTATATGTTAGCTAAACTTTTTATTGGTAAATGACTAATTATGTTTGTTTAATTTAATAATAAATTATGAAATTTTATTAGGAAAACAACATTAAAATATGAATTGGAAGTAAAATAGTAAAAAACAAAATTAAACCGTAGGGAACCAAATCGAAGAAAATCAAGCCAATGATTTTATCCTTTATCGGACATTGGTTCGGTTCCTCTTTTTGTTAAATCAATTGGATCGGATTGGTTATCGATTTGGCCTAAAAATCAAGGAAAACCGAACCAATGGTTTTGTCTTTTGTTGAATATTGGTTCGATTTCTCTTTTTTTCAAATTGATTGGATCGATTCGGTTATCGATTTGACCTAAAACCGAAGCAAACCGAACTAATATCACTCCTTATTATGAAAATTCTCTTTATTGCTATTCTTTTTATGTTGATCAATATATTAATGATATTATTAGTTTTTTTAATTTAAATATGGAAGATTATGTCCCAAAAAAAAAAAAAAAAAACTGAGTTTGAAGTTCTAATAATATAATATACGACTTGGTAATTAAAAGTTATAAATTTGAGATCCCACCTAATTATTATTGAATATTTTCTTTAGAATAAATATTATTGAACTCAAGTGCAAGATTTCAACTTTTAATTTTTTGGTCTAGAGCCCACGTTAATATTACATTTCTAAAATCCATTAAAATATCTTTAGATTTAGAGAGATATAAGCCACAATAAAAATTTAAAATCAAGTGGTCCAATCAATTAAAATCCGTTGGTTGATTCTACATAAAAAAATAAAAAATATAATAATAATAATAATAATAATAACAATAATAATAATAATAATAAAATTTTAAAAAAAACCTTTCTATATTGTGTTGTCGAAGTCAATTTTTGATTCATTTTGGATGATTTAAGTTATATATAAAGAAAAGATCAATTTAAGCTGTCAAAAAAAAAAAAAAAAAAATCAATTTAAATATCTGTTTTAAATTTTGAAATATCGATATATCAATTTAATATTTATATCTCTAATTAATACGGAGATATTTGGATGAGTAATTGTGTGAAGATTTATTTTAAATTATTAGAATGAGAATTTATTTAGTGTGATTAAAAATTTGGTTTGTAGTAATAGGCCGTTGGAATATGAATTTTTGTAGAGGAGTAGTAGGTATTAGTTTGTTTAAATGTAAATTTTTGTAGAAGAGCCGTAATCAATAGGTCGTTTAGATATAGATTTTGTAAATAAATTGCATAAATGAATGGTTAAAAATTGGTGATTTTTAAATGAGAAGTTATTTTTGAGTGATTGTCTAGTTTAGATATGATTTTTAAGGAGTTGCTATGTTCATTGTACAAAATCAAACACCCTTAAATGTGAAATGCTGTACAAAAAAACCAAAACAAATAAAGATGAAATAACTATTAATTTTTATTGTGTTGCCAAAATAAACATAACTCAACTAACCTTTTGAATGTATTAAATATTAATAATTTTATGGTTCAAGTCCCTTAATATTTTTATGTATTATAAAAAAAGATTATTGAACCTTGTATTCATAGCTAAACGATAGTTAGAATAAATAATGAAAAGATTAAAATCTCTTGAAACCTAGCGATTTAGTCTATACATTTAAACCTCTGTAACTCTAATACACATTTAGTGACCTAGATAGATTAAAATTGGGATTATATATTTCTAATAAGTATTAAAATTTGGAGTTTCTAATTTTGAACACAAGATTTAGATCTTAA
>JBBMKA010012256.1:18442-34002 GCA_037833695.1 Sechiopsis laciniata
TTGAATTGATCCAAAAAAATTCTTAACCCAATCCAAGTATGTACATATCTATTCGAAGTGGACAATATCATAAAAATGTAAAGATTTATGAGGTGTTTGTTTGTCATATTTAAGGAGAATTTAGATGGAGGATTTACAAGCTCCTCGAAAACCTACATTCAAACGAGTTTTTACTAACTCCTCATCTTTTTTACTTTTAAAAATAACTCATTATTTTTAACTATTCATTTTTAATCATTCATTTATAACTAGACAATCATTTCTAACTACTCATTTCTAATCATTCATTTTAAATGAATCACAATAACTCATTTTTAACTATTCATTTTTAATCACTCAAAATAACTACTCATTTTAAATCTACATCCAAATAAGGTTTAAACTCTAACTCCTTTACACAAAAACCACATCGGAACGAGTTTTTGGCTACGACTCTCAATTTTTAACTACTCAAAATAACTCATCACTATAACTCATCAAGTTAAATCCTTCCTAAATATGGTAAACAAACACCGCCCTTAAGTTGGATTCCACTTTCTCTAATAAAAAAAAAGGATAATAATTAGTGTTGGAGTGTTCATTTCATTGTAACATGATTAAAATGGTAGACTTCTCATTCCATTTCATTCCATTATAGAAAGAGAGATATCACAGATGTTAAACTCAAACACCCTGTGTTTCAATCAAACCCCTCTTCTTTTTTTCCACTTTTTCAAATTCTAACATTAAATTTACTCCTATAATTTAATATCCATTCCATAAAAGGAAAAAAAAAAAAAAAAAAACTACATAAAAAGCTGAGAGTGAAACAAGGTATAATAATTAGCAGCCTCATCTTCCAACTCCCAGAAAGCATCACAAAAAGCCACATCATCAACTCCACCCCCAACAAAAAACTCACCATTAGGAATCCCAAGCTCATCATCAGAAGCTTCTAGAAGATGCCTCATCACTCTCTCCTTTTCCCCATCTTCTTCTTCAATATCCTTAGAACAACAATTAGAATCAGAGTCTAGAACAGTAATTTCCTGGTTTTGATTTGGAGATGAGATTTCTTGTTGGAGAGTTGTGATAATTGAGGACAAATCCTCAATTGGTTCCTCCTCTTCTTCCTCCAAAAGGGACACTATTTGGTTGTATGATTTTTGCCTTTTTAGATCTTCAATTTCTTTCATTTCTTCCATTTCAGGTTCTTCTTCCCTTTGGCGTTTTGATATCAATCCAGCCATTTTTTTTTTAATTAAGAGAGAATAAAGAAAAGGATGTGTAAGGCTAAGAGGGAGATGAGGAGAGAGAGTTGAAGATTGGGAGGCTTAAATAGAGGAAAAGGAAAGAGTTTTGAGGTCAAAATTTTGAGGAGAAGGGAGATATTTTTTTAATGTGGCCAACAATAAAAGAAAAGATGCCTAACCCTAATTTATTAAAACTAAAGTAAATCCTTGCTGGCTTTCCCTGTTAATTAATTAATGCATATGTTATTGCGCCCCTCGTGAGTTGTTGCCTCTTTTTGGACTCACTCATTTCCTTTTTTCACTAGCCATTTTTTCGGAGGAAGATCACGAATCTTATCTTGTATAGAGGGTACTACTACTTTCAAATGAGAACTGAATTACCACTAAATAATGAAACTAATATGCCACTCTAAAATTGTAAGATCTATTCGTATTCCTTTGAGATAGTATTTATTGGAGACACTCATACTATCCTACGTTTAAAAAGTGATGAGTTTTTAACTTTTTATGAGACATATAAGTTACTTTGTTCACTATTACTTGATTTTGAGATAGAACCTCTTATTATTTAATATGATATTAAAATTATACGTGTAGTCTCAAAAATTTCGGATCCAAGAAAAGTAAAAGTTAAGCAGGTATTTAATGCACAAATTGAAATTCGATTCAAACTGATAATCCTAAATGGATAGTCTTCAATATCTTTATAAATTGTCATATTAAATAGTATAAGATTCAATTTCAAAACTAATCGATAACAAATAAACACAACCTATTTATTTTATAAATGATAATTAGGTCTTTACACGACCTCTTTTCTTTTTATGAATTACCTTTTTTTAATGGGTTCTGTGTTTTGATTTTGCCATTTGGATTTTGGATATGGACTCAACAAGGCATAAATTAAAGCCTTAAGCTTTACCTTTACCTTTCACACGAGTCGTGACAAAAGGAAAATTTTAATTCTAAATTTAAAAATGAACTCTGAACAAAACGACAACCAATGTTCACTGGAAAAATGAGTCGTCTGTTCGGAGCTGTACTGTGTTTTGACTGTTCATCAAACACAATCCTGCCACCCCAATTGCCAGAATTTGTTTTTAAGCCCCATTATTTTATTTTTTCATTTTTGAAATAAAGTTTGAGTTCATTACTTATTATTTAAAAAAAAAAAAAAAAAAAGAGTCTGAGTTGATTATTAAAATATAAAACACGGGAGAGTTAATTATTAGAGTGGTTTTATAAAAAATAAAAATAAAATAAATCATTAGAGTGAACATCCTCCATATACCAAAACTAGTATAGTTCATTGAATAATTTAATAACAAAAAATTATAGTTTATTTTCCAAAAAATTTTAAGGTGTCGGTGATAATAGAAACGATGGAAATCTACTTTTTTTCTTTTTTTTTTTTTTTTTTTTTTTAATTTTTAGAATGATGGAAATTTACCTAGATTTTCTTGTTTAAAGAGATAATGAATCCTTTAATATAAACCAAGAGGAAGACGACCATATTTCTTGTCATTTTTACTTTGTTTTCTGGTTGGCCAAAAAAGGACTTCTGCTTTTCTTTAATGGTTAATTTAATATCTCATCGTTTTTCATGATTTATTTAAGCTCTTCTCTCTGTTTGTTAAATGAGAATGAGTTTTTTTTTTTTTTCTTCATTTTCTATTACCTTTAACTTTTGTTTTTGTCTCTTTTATTTTATTGATGCTTTCAATCAGTCATCATTACATAATATTGGTAGACCAATGCTTTTTTAGACATGGGAAGGGGAGAAATCATTATGAATCCGATTTAAGGGTACAAAAAAAATATTATTTTTCAATTTACCTAGCTAAAGTTTTAATAAATTAGAATGACAATTAAATATAATAGAATTTTTTTGTAGGAATAGGCTAAATTGAAAAAGTATTTATCATACTAGACAAAAAAAAAAAATATTAACTATAGTAAAAAATACGATATTATTAATACTCATTATAGGATATTATTAATACATAATACTATATTAATATACAATATTATACTTTCTCCAAAAAAAAAAAAATTATAGTAATTATATGTATAATATTGTATTAATAATAAAATAATACTATATAATTAGTATTAATAATACCGTATTTTTTTATTATAGATGCAAATATTTTTAAATTTGTTTAGATTTATAATTTTTTATAAAATTGGATTATCTAGCACAATTTCAATTTTTTTTTTTTTAGATTAAAATATAATATAGAGTTAAATGATTATTTTGTTTAAATAATTAATAGGTAAATAATGGTCTCAACAATCATAAATATAAAAATAACATGTGAAGTAGAGATTTAAACATCTTAAAATACATATTTTAATCAATTCAATTATATTCTGATTATCTCTTTTCCTTGTTAAATTATATCCTGTAATAAAAAAATTTGCTAAAAAATCAGTAAGAATTTTTTTTTCAACAAAAAGTAAAGGCAATAAAAAAAAAAAGATAGAAATGGAAGAGAGGAAGAGGAGAAATTTTTTTTCATAAAAAATTCGTAAAAATCGTAAATAGTAGAACAAACGGTAAGAATTTTCGGTAAACCTTAAAAAAATAAAAAATAAAATAATAAAAAATAAAATAATAATAATAAAAAATCTGTGGACTTTTCATATACATGTTGCTTATTGTTTTTTGAAAAATTAAACATCAATCTTTTGTCAAAATGAACCTAACACAACTAATATATTAAACTTGTTAATAACCAAGAAATACATGGTTTTGAGTCCCTCTAATTCCCTATTATACTCTATTGATATTATATTTAAAAAGTAGAACAAATCAGATTTCAACTCCCACCACCCACTATTCTTAAAGAACCAATGTTTTTTTTTTTTTTTTTCTTTTTTTTCTTTTTTAAGATTAAAGAACCATTGTTTGAAACCACTACATTGGGTTGTTAAGGTAATTCATATGAATCTAATTTCTAAATAGGTGTCCAACATAAATTAAATTCAATAACTTTTAAGTATTTTATTCTTTACTATCTTCTAAATAAACAGTTTCTCTTTCTATCCGTAGACGTAGCTAACACAACGTTAATGAACCACATAAATCTATGAGTTTTATTTTTTGTTCTTCTATTCTTTAAATGTTGTTTACGATCACTGTTTAATCATTTGGTATTAGAGCCAAATTTGATAGGTTTAAATTTCTACATTTTTTGACAAGCAAAGATGACTGGTTTGAACCTAAAAGTCAACTAATTGATCGAGGGAAATCTATTTTGATCTATGGCAGATCAAGATGTGATCCCTATTAAACAACGAGGATTATGAAGACCTCGAATTGAAAAATGGAAAAAACTTAATGCAGATGATGATAATGAGTTGAATAACCCAGATGAAAAGACTCTTTTGACAATTATGTTGTGTCTAGAAGTTGATGTCATCACTGAAGCCGCATATGAAAAGCAATTTTTTTTGTTTTGTAGTTGAAACTCGAGGGTCTGCACAAGACGAAGTTATAACCAAAAAGTTGCTTCAAAGCACCATTTATTCAACTTACATATGCAAGAAAGTATCCGTATTAAGGATAACCTACATAATTAAACAAATTTTTATTAGATATGCCCAATATTATTGTTAAGGTATATGATTAGTCATCGGTTCACAACTGCTTGAATAAACTAAATACTAATCTGATTGAATAACACAATTAACATGCAATGTTTCAAGTATTGAACAGATTAATACGCATGTATACGCAGTCATTTGCAGTCAAGTGATAAGTTTACAAATCATTCTTCATAGGGACTGGTTATCTCTAAATAAGTGTTAATCGAAAAGTCAATTGTAGAAAAGTAAAGGAAATTTTGGTGGGTGATTATATCAATTAATTGACTAAAAACTATATAACTACCGTAATGAAACAAATGCTGTAAACATTGGAAAAATAAACAGTAACACATGCAATGCTCGAAGCTTCACAGAAACACCTAATAGCAAACTATCACAATGCTACAGGTGTTCGATATGAAGATACTAAAATAGAAATGTAGAAAACAGGAAATACTTCAATAAGAGAATAGGTTCGGGTTAAGGGTTTTTCGAGTGCGATTAGCATGCATCAAGGGTAAGTTTATGGTGAGAAGCGAACTCCACACAACATGTGATCAAATGCTCTTTTCCAAGATGCATTCATTCTCTACGAACATGAGCTTCCTCATCTATGTTCGAAGCTATAAACAATGAAATGTGCACTAGCGAAGCGACTATTCCTAGCCTCTCTCTTTAACATGCAAGAGTTCTTAACATAAAACTAATGGACATGAGTAGTAGATCTCTAATCACCTTCTCTTTCGAGATGAAGTGAAAAGCAAACATGAATGGATGGCCAATCGAAACATGTTATTAATTAAAACACCTACCACATCTTAACTCAACATCCCCCGTTTACCCAAGATACATGCATTACACACTCTTCCCTTAACCTTCACCTATATGCGTTTAGCTCATGCTTATAATGAAAAGAACATAAATAGGGTATAATGCCGAGAGCATTTCACAGCAGAATAACCAGACAGAACAGAATGCTATTAACAATGAAAGAAAAACTACCAATAAAGTATGTATTAAGCAATGAAAGCAAGTCTTACAAAACTAAAGCTACTGCAACTGAAAATTTAAAAAAAAAAAAAAAAAAAAGGAAAGAAGAAAGCTTAGGAAAGTCTCTAAAGGGCGCCAAAGTGATTTCTAATTATGCTTTTCCAAGCTCCTTGTGAAAGTCCACTACTCTATTACAATAAAACTAAGTAGAAAGCAAGAAAATTAAGGAAAATGGTATTTGCTAGAGAGGAAAAATGGAAAGACCCTCGAAAGAAAAAAGAGAATTAAAAAGACAAGGCTCTCAAAATGGTGCCAGCTCTAAAAATGGTGGCTGCCTTAAAAATTGTGGCTGCTAGGGTTTCTCTATTTCAATACCCTATTTAAAGCTCTAGGTCATATATGATCAATGACCAAGATTAAAAGATGAAAAACGCATGATTTCTCATCAAAATAGGTCATTTTGACACGTGTCCGAGGGGAGAAACAAGTCTGCAGCCTTTGCTCCATTTGACATCTCAAGCCTAGGTATTCTAGAGCCAATGTCCTCATTGCAACATTTGGAAGTAGCATGATAATAAAGAATGTTTTGCATTTTTGGCAGAAGAGTTTATGCCAATTCTGAAGAAGATTTGGCTTGAGATGTAAATATGTGCAGACACACTGGAAGGATTTATGAGTTTCTTGACTCTTATTAGAAAGTGATTTTTAGTGTATGAGCAAATATATAAATAGTTTTATGGCCAATAGTATTGTTGGCGATGAAGTTGAAATAGACTCAATCAGGATATAGACCTATGAAGGTTTCTTCTACACATTATATGAGATTAGACATGTGTTACTAATGACAGAGTTTGATATCTTTGAGTGTATTAGACAATAAGATTTTCACTTTTAAAGATGAATGTGGAGTTACGTATGTCTATAAATATTCTAGAGTGATTTTGAATAACATAAAACATTCGTTGTAGTTGCATGTTGCAGTTTTAAAGGAAGACATAACTATAATTAGAGTTTTTTTTTTTTCCTTAAAGCTTATAGTTATGTAAGCATAACATTTATTTAGTAATAATAAATATGATATACTTTAATTTTAATTATTATTTCTATCATTATCTATGACTAAATAAAATCTTAGTTATTTAATGAATACTCGAACTGTATGTGGTGGACATGCAAATTGATCTTGTGTAAATTAGCCTAAATAGTGTTCAATATATGGATAAGGTTGAGTGTCTTATGTTAATTACAATGACTTAAACCAAGGTTCATGTGTAAATATGAGAGTGAGGGTATACTATGCAAAGAATTTGTATAAGATTGAACCACGAAATTTTGACCTTTCTAGATTACTCTACTATATACCGAGAAGAATAGTTCACTAAGATTATCATATGCTGACTTGATCTAAATCTTGAGTGAGTTATGATTTCCTGCCTGTAAAGATGACCTTGATATGCATGGGCGAAAATAGTAGTGCTGGTGATTCAATAATCCTTCCATGTTGGAGATTATAGAAGTAAAGAGTTGGGAACGTATCATTAACATGATAGAACTCATTTCTTTCCAATTTATGAAAGCAGATGAGCAGTTCCCTTAAGTATTTATTTCAGATCTTCAGCATATGGCACCTGTCTCTCTTGACTCGAGAGAACTTGTGTTTATGGTTGAACCATAAACAAATTATTCACTAGAGAAATTATTTGCACTTAAGAAAATGAGGTAGTTACATGGATTAAACAAACATTTGACTTAGTTGTAATGATGACAACTCTTGAAGAATCAACTCGTATATAATTGGTTATATTTGTGGACATAACTTATCCTACAATGTGTAAAAGTTTTCTTTTAGTCTTTAATGGAATATTTCCTTCTACACCTTACAGTCGAGATCATTCTCCCGTTGAGCAGCTCCGTACTTGTAATAGAAATCTGGAGAAATAAAGAAGGAAACTCTGAAAATACATAGAAAAGTGGAAGAAAGAAAAAGGAGTAGGATTCCTCCACTTCAAGTAGACAATTCGAGATCTTCCTTGCTTAAGTCGCTCTACTTATAGTGAGCGAATGAATACTAAGCTTAATTAAATTATTTAATTTATAAATCCTATTAAGGATATGTGTGAATTAATTAAATGAGATTTAAATAAATAAACTAATTTCATTTGAATAATTGATTTAAATACTTGATATTTAAATGATATTATCAAATATATAATGACTGACATTGAAGTTCTAAAAATAGGTCATTTAAGGTTGTGCCTTAGACCTAGAGTCTTTGAACAACATTAAAATTCTCTTTACAATTTACCACCTCTCTACTTCCAAAGAGGCATCTCATTAGGTAACGGATCTTTCTTAGAAACATTGCATAAAAGATCTCGTAGAGTCCATTAAAGCATTAAAGGAGGTTATTGTTCATTGAGCCAAGGTGATAAATAAATTTTAACCTTGATTAGAGATGTCAACAATGTCCATGTTCATAAACTTTTCTAGGTTAAGGTTTAGCAAGATAAAGTTAATGAACTATGTTTATTTCTTGGTGTTAGTATCGTCAATTCCTTCTAATTATGACATATGAAACTTGGTCATATAAGTAAAGAATGAATGCATATTTTGTCAAAGAGAGATCTTATTTGTGGGTACAAAATATAATGTTGAATCTTGAATTCTGCAAACTTTGTGCGTTTGAAAAATAACATCCCAAAAAGTTTTCAATGGGAGTTTACAGTCCAAAAGGAACACTTGATTACATTTACTGATTGTTGAAGTCAGTTTTTAGTTGAACGTGTTGGCGGTAGCAAGTATTTTATGTCAATAATTAATGATTATTCAAGAATGACTTGGATATTTATGATGAAACATAGTAGTGAAACCTAAAAGAATTTCAAGTAATGAAAGTCCTTAGTAAAAAATCAAAGAGGAAATAAGATTAAAAGACTACGAACTGCAAAATCGAAGGTATTATTCATTTCTTGTAAGAGATGCACCATAATAAAATGAAATGGTAGAATTCGTATGCATTGAACACTACTGAAGTGAACAAGATACATTTTTTTGTAATGTTGGAAGCATGTTTTGGGCAGAATCAATAAATATAATATATTATCTGATCAATCGTAGACCCTACACATGTAGTGATTGTAAAACACAATATCGAAGTGTGGCAAAGTAAGTCAGCAAATTATTTTTTACTCAAGAGTTTTTGGATCTATTGTTTATTAAAAATAAATAAAAAAGTGTGTGGTGCAGCCATGGCTGCACCCAAATTGTTCTTTTGTTATATTAGGATTTTTATATTTTTGTTAAATGGTGAATTAGGATTTTAAGAGTGATGTACTATATAAATTCTCTAAAAATATTTATCCTTTTTTTTTTAAATTTAGTATTTTTTTTTCTTCATGATCCTCTAAGCCACATAGATTTATATGTTTTATTTTTTAATTATTTGATTATTATTTACGAGATTTCTGTTATAATAATATTGTAACAATAACAATCTAGTTCACTGAATTTTTCTTTTTTAAAAAATAAGTAAAAAATTTTATTAGGTAATTATTTTAGCCTTTTCATTTTATAAACTCAACTAACCCCCAAGTAATTTATTGATCTCCCATAGGTAAGAAATTCCATTAATTCTTAATACCACATTTCCTAAGATTTTCAAACAAATAATTAAAATCAACAAACAACAATTTCGAAAAGCTTGCAATTCATTAAAACCCTTTACTTTTTAGGAGGAGCTTTTGTTAGCACATGATGTACTTTCAAAAACAACAAGAAGTACCACTCTAACAAACTTGATATTAATAGTTTTGAAAAGAAAATACACATACCATTAATAGGATATATGATCAAATAAAATTAATAAATTATTTTTGTGACATAGACATGAAAAAGACTATTTTAAAAAGTTTTCTTATGAATAGTATTACTCAAAACTTAGAAATGTATTCAATAAATTAACAAATAGACAAATGATAATGGATGTTGAGGATAATGTTTCCATCCAAACAATTAGTATTTTTATTTAAGTATGTCTTTAAATTATCCCAAACAGAGTACATATACATCTCTAAATGAAAGAGGAGCTTCATAGAGAAATAACAAGGAGATATTGAAACATCTATTATGAAACTACCATTTAAGCAAAATTTTATTTTGATAATGATACTTTTTTTTTTTTTGTTGAATTTTGGATTTAATGTACTAATATAATCTCACAAGAGTATGCATGATTTATACCGATGTGCTAATGAATAAAACCCAATGATTATTCCAAAAATTACTTTACAAAATTATTATGCTATACTTAAAAAAAGAAGTATATAAATCATTCCTGAAATTTTACTCAATGTTAACTGTGAAGCCCTTTTGTTATGTATATAATTAATATTAAAAGTAAGTCTGAATGGAATTGCAATTTTCAATCCCACTTTTCTTTGACCAAATGTTTCATAAAATTAATTGAATTGAACACACAATTTGGAGTTTTGATTACTATCTAATTAAAAAAATCTAGCTGAATGGATCCAAATATAATGCACTTATACTTAAATTAGTGTTTAATTCACATGGGCAAGTAGACAATTGGCAGAATGCGTGGGGTAGCTTGTTTGTTTGATTTTTTTTTTTTTTTTTTAATTGTGTAAATTCATTGTTCTACTCCACAATAATATTGACTAAATCTAAAACAGGACGATAAATTATTTCATATTAACAAAAATTAAATTAAGTTTGTACAAATTTTCTTATTATGTCAGTTCCTTAAAGTGACAAAGACAGACAGAAAAAATTAAAAAATAAAAAATAAAAACCTTAAGAAGATGCAACAGGCCAGCTAAAATATTCATCAATTATATTAATTATTCATCACACGAAACATCCTAGACATATTAATTAATTATGATTATGTTATGGACAGAAGAAAGCCATGTAATTCAAGTTAATTAAGAAATTAACAAGTTGAAGTTGAGACTTTGAAAGATCCGCTGCTAATTAAAAGCATATCTAGAAATTATTAATCGTTTAATTAAATATCATTAGAATATTAACCATGTTCTTCGATTACTGGTCTTATTCTTTTTATGCTAATGTTTATGTAATCAAGAAGGGGAGATTCATGCCTCAGCAGATTAGTTTTAAATGCAAACATTAATATAATTAGGGACATTGAGTGATGTTGGGTGTTTGGATCTGGATTAATTTAATTCATTGGCAGGGGTTCCAAATTAATTAATTAATTAATCAAACTAATCGGTTGAAATTTCCATAGTAGCCCTTAAACAAATATGAGGTTTAAAATGAATTATAAAGAGACGTAGTTTAATTTTGTTCATCTCTTAGAAATTGTAAAAGCTCAACAGCCAAAGCAAACAATATATATAATTAAGAAAAAAATAAAAAAACAAACAAAGTTCTTGGTTATCTTTTATTTATAATTTTAAGAACTTTTTCAAAACGAAGAAAGCTATTGGTTTGGAACGAACTTCTCTACATATCACCTTGAGTTTAACTTTCTTATCCGTTTAGAACCATTTCAAACTTAATCTAAAGTTTGAGGCTTTGTTATTTGTTAGGATTCTACATCCGAAATAGTGAAGACTTTATAACAATGTATAAAGTAAATAGACTAAACGGGTATAAGGTCCAATAATAATAAAATTAAAATTGGGTTCAAAATTGATAAGTACCAATTTCATAACAATATATAAGGAATGTACACTAGTTCTCACATTAACTTTGAGATGGATGTTCACATTATCGAATATTATTTGAGATCTTAACTTTGTTAGTCTTGGTTAATGAATTATAACTAAAGAGAATAGAATAGGTTTAATTGAGTAAATAAAAAGACGAAACGATTTTTTTTTTTTTTTTTTGAGATTATAACATTTCAAAGCTCATGTATGGACTAAATGGTGAAGAGAGTAAATAATTGAGTCTATTTTTTCCTTAAATTGTATTTACTTTTCTTTAATTTATAATTTATATTTTATCCCTCACATTAGTTAAATCGTTAAGAACTATCTTTGGGAGGGGTAATTAGATTTTGGTGTTGAGGAGAGGAGAGGAAGAGGAAGGAGTTGCGATTTCTAACTCTATATTTGTTTTTAGTACATCAACTTGCTCTCAACCTCTCTTCCAATATTCCATCAAACCTTTTATCTAGTCTTATCAAATTTCACATCAAACATTTTTTTTTTAATTTTCGACCTATAATATAATATTAAATTTATTAAATTTATCAATTAGTACAAATATACAATGATTATATTAAAAAGAATTAATATAAAATAAATATATTTATAACATCTCATCTCCAAAACATCAATATTTAAATACGTACTTTTCATGCATCCAAATCACTCCACTTCTTCTTCCTCTTTCACTTCCTCTCCTCTCCTTTTTTCAACTCCAAAATCCAAACACCTCTACGACATGATTTGAACTTCGAGCAAGCAATTGAAAATCCTAAATATACAGTCTGTTCAAGCGAGTTCAAACCCTAGTTGGTGCAACACTTACACATACAACCTGTCCTATGCAATCAGATCTAAAGCTCCAAAGAAATGTGAGAATTATTGGAAGAAAATAATAATAATAATCTTCAAGCACGCAAACCACATTATTAGCTTCAAATCCAAATTGTAGGGTACGTTAAAGAAAACAAGTTAAAATATTGATTTTTATATTTCGAGAATCAAGAATGTGATTCATCGACTTGCTCCATACTTCCTAAAGCAAATGGTTACTTCTGTATCATACCATTAATCTATTTATTAACTCATATTCTTTCGTAGTCACTTCTAATATAGGTGAACAAGTAGAGATGTCTATTTCTTCACGGTGTTGGGCTCTGCGGGGATGCCCCCTAACAAGGAAGTGAGAGGGGACAAAAAATTCTCTCTGAGCTAGATGAGGATGGGAACGGAAAATGTATAATTTATGTTTTATATTTATTTTGTTTGATTTTTTTAATACATATATATACATAAAAGTATAAATTTTTCCTTAAAAATTTCAATATATAATTTAAAATTAATGAATGTTTATCATTAAAAGTTAATTGTTGTTCTAATAAGGATTAAAAAGTTAATTATTTCACAATTTGTAATAAAAAAATCTTGAATTGAGATTTTTAAAAAAATTAAATGTGGAAAATTTTCTCATTGGAAACTCGATTCCCGTAAATTCCCTATGTGGAATTCTCACTCCCATCCCTCCAAAATTTAATCGTGAATTTCGCAAGGATGGAGATTAAAAAGAGTGATTAGGATGGAGACAGTAAAGTCATCTCATCCTCGCCGTTCTCTTTGGACATCCCTTGGATAGGCCATCATCCATAATATTGGGCATGTTTTCTATATCTCTGTACTAATGACAATCTAAGCCAACATCAACAATTTCATTGGTTTCTATTATTCTTTATGAAAGCATTAAAACCACAAGGATTAAATTGATCTTTTATGTAAACCACTTACTTTGCTTGAGTGGCCAAAATGAACGAGTCAGATTTATGTTCAATTCGATTAAGGTCTACGATCGTAAACTCAATGTCGTCTATCTTTCGTCCACCATTATTTTTTACTCAATCACATTTGAATAAAACAACAATAAGATTATGATAATCTAACTCAAATATTTCTTATACTATGCCATTAAATGTCATGTCTTTTGTGATGAGCTTTTTGTCCTTGGCACTAGAAACTTGCATAATTTGAGTAATTATCATAACTCTGATGTTCTATACTACACTTATAATATCATCACATTTCTTTGTGTAATATTAAATACCATTAATCATGCAACTATTATAAGTGCTAACGTGTGGACATGGTCCATGAAATATCTACCTTCATGTAAATGATATGCGTAAATCAAAATTAATTGTAACAGGATGTTCTATATATACTGTCTTCATTTAGTTAAGAAATTAGAATCAAGCAAAATACTTTTAATAATACCTCTACGTATAAATATTGTATTAATATCTGTAATAGAAAATTAGTTATAAATCTGTTGTAAATAACTTCTATATGAGAGGTCTGTAATTATCAGTAATGGATAGGTTTGAGTTGTAGTTTCTCGAATTTAGATTGTAGATTAGAGTTGCAAGAAACTTACCTTTTTACTCTTGAAACTCTGTTGTAAATCTATTTGAATCTTTCTCTTCATAGTGGATGTAAGCAGATTTTGACTAAACCACTCTACACCTTGTGTCAACTCTCTATTCCTTCTCTATCTCTTTACTTTCCAGCAAACTCTTGTGTGTATTTTTCTGTATTGTTGTTTTTCGAAAAGTTAGAAAGAGCGAAAGAAAGAAGAAGTCAGAAGAAGGGAAGTGATTTATATCACTTGTACCCACAACACTATTGGTTGATCACTCGATTTCATCTTCCACAAGAGAGAAGCCAAGAGATAAGCCATATCACCTCATTCTTTTGGGCTTTGGCCTTCTTCAAAATTCCAAAAAATCTCTACAATTGGTATAAGAGTAGGAAAACCGTTCAAAACGTTCAAGATAGTCCAAGTAAACTTGACCCAAGGATATTTGAATGCATCTTTCTTGAATACCCCTTAGATACAAGGGTTATCCTTGTTTTAATCATCATAATGAAAAATTCTTTGTCTCAAGACACATGGTATTTCATGAACACCCCTTCCCCTTTCGAGTCATGAATTTTAAGCTCAAACTTATGCTCCTTTTTTCATATCTTTAAAGTGTAACATCTAAAAAAGTTATGATCCATATATTTTTATGGATAGTTACAAAGGGGGAACCAAGAAGGGTTTAGTACCATACGAGGTTTTTTGCGTTCTATATTCTCAATCGTGTTTGAACCTTGATAGAACAAGGTGCATATATATAAACACTTTGCATTTCTGCGTTGTTACCCTTCACATTAGTTTAAGGTTAAGAGTTCAACAACTCCCACTTATATAGACACCTCAATGGATTCATTTCTAAGGATTAATCTAGAAGGATTATTCAATATCGTTGTTGTCGGCTTAAAAAAGGGCTTTTGAGAATTAGAAGGTTACAAATTCAATCCATAGTAAATACCTATCTAACCATTAATTTCTGTAAATTTCTTTGACAATCAAACGTTGCAAGATCAATTAGTTTGTCTCATAAGAATAATTGATATGCATGTTAACTTGCTCGTACGCTCTTAAATAAAAAAAAATTTTAAAAAGGTATTATGTTTAAAATTTCAATGAATCTATAAATAATGTCCAAGTTCTTTCACCGATTATACTAAATCTTGGTATGAAATTTAGGTTTGTACTTTCCTCCTTTAGACCTCTAGTTACGGTTGAGATTATATTTAAAACAAATTATTGAAATCATCACACAATAAAATGTTCATAACTAAAAATCAGTATACAAATTGATCAATTCTTTTTACCTATGTAAATGCAAATTGTTATTATTTAGGGTGTGTTTGTTCTTTGGACATGAGGAGTGGTTAATAACCACTCCTCAATAATGTCCCGTTTGTTTTTTTATAGTAAACAATCACTATTAACCTCCTTCAACCACTCTTTAATCCCACTTCAATTTTTTTTTTCTTTTTTTTTTCAAATTTTATATTAAATCTCATCATACTTATCTTTTAATTTAGGCAAACATCAATATTTAAATATATATTTCTAAAAATAATTTTAACTTTATTGAAAAAAGTCAATAGCATGTTGGCTTGGTTGTAATGCAATTTAACTCTACGAATTCGATTTTGAAATAAATTA